>CAIGRN010187047.1:0-48698 GCA_903798345.1 Fraxinus anomala
ATTATGCTATATTTCCTTAGGTGACAATACTTGAATTAAGTTATCAAATTTGCATATGTACTTCTCTTATTACGCTTTGCATTTATATCTTGTGTGTTAAATAGTTTTGAGACTAATTGTCGAAAAAGTTTCAAAAATCATTTCACCCACTTCTTGGTTAGTTATTCTTGGGTTATCACCTTGCTATAAGCACATTTTATGATCAAACGTTGAATAGCTTAAAATGTTTTTCTTGTTCAAATCAAACTAAAGTAGAATATGAACTACTCAAGTAAATATTTCAATTACTATGAACATGAATTATATAAGCATCAAGACCTATATTCATTTTATGTAAACAACTCATGATATTTGTATATATATATTTACATATTGACAAAATTATAAAAGTATATATAATAAAATAATTCAAAGAAACTAACCTCACCATGTTTTTGAGGAAGGAGTAAATAAATATACATATTTTTTTCTCCTTGCACAACTCGTGTTCCTTAAATTCATTTTCAGTTTGATGTTTGTTAGGATTGATACTACTTGTTGTGACACCAATTATTAAATTGAGATGTTGAAGTTATATAGCAAAATATGAAGTATTATATCAAGAACAAAAAAATAAAAGAAAACAAGAATATGGCAGAGGAATTATGAGATTTTATTGATTCAAGAATAATTGAGAAAGAAAATTACAATGACTCTAAAAGCTAGTAATCATATATCTCACACATTATAAATTGTAAAGAAGAGCATAGTATTTTTACAGAACATGTAAGGAGACGTTCAAAATCGTAATAAATGAGTTATAGTTGAAGTAAAATGCCAAAAACGTGTTAAAACGCAAAAAGGGCTTGGGCCCAATAATACTGTCACTCGAGCGATAGGCTTGCGACACTCGGGCGATAGCCCCATCGCTCGAGCTACGGGCTAGGATAGGCAGGCGACAGAATCTCTGGTGTTTTTCTGGCTTCCGTACTCGAGCGTCCATCTAGCACCAACCTAGTAAAAATGCAGCGACTTTTCTTCTTGGTTCATAATTTAACATATTCAAGTCTAATACAAATTTCAACTCCCAATGGACTTCTAAAATAGAACTTTAACTTGACATAGGACTCCAACAATATTCCAAATTGAATTCTCCTTAATGTGCACTTCAATTAGAATTCTGTAATACTTCAAACAACTTCAACAATGAAATTCGGGTCACACCCAAATTCCAACAATCTACGCCTTGACACGAATTCCACCAAGAAATGAACTGCCTTCTTCAACAATAACCAAAAAAATTAATTTCTCCAACAAAAACAAAACTCCACATCTTCCAATGAATCAAAGCACTACTCTGGAGAATTACCTCAAATTTCAAAAAAAGCATAATGATTTTAAATTAACCAAAATTGGTTGTAACACACCCCAAAGTAGAATCAATATCAAATGCTTTTATGGAAGGCCCCTTGCTAAATTGTACACCTTCTACTCCACTTATTATGGAAACCCGATTAATAATACAAAGAATCAAAAGAACAGCCAAATTTATATCACAACCAAAAAATGATTTGCTTTACAAAATACAGGGAATGAGTTAACTATCTGCCAATCCAAATATTCTGGTCAAAAGGGGTGCCTGCTAACTTAAGAAAAATATTCTGTAGATCCCTGCAGCATGATTATATGACGATATATCCACGTCAAATAACTCATCCCTTTTTCACTACATTCCTTTATTATGTACCTTTATCCTATTTTACATACTGTCTATTCCACTGATATCATAGTATTTACGTAACAACCTGTAACCAAATCATAGATATCAACTATCACCATCACATAATATTTATATTCTTCAAAAGTGTCCTTCCCCTCATCCTCATCAACATCTGTATAAAAGTGAATGTAGTGGGTCCAGGTATACATAACATGTATAGTTGTAAAATCATCCGTAATCTGTGCATGTCTGGCTGTTTGAATGACCTCAGTTACTCGGAGAGCCATCTACAGTACAAAATATAAAATGTGAATAATAGGCTCTGATACCACTTGTTAGGATTGATACCACTTGTTGTGATACCAATTATCAAATTGAGACGTTGAAGTTATATAACAAAATATGAAGTATTATATCAAGAACAAAAGTATAAAAGAAAATAAGAAAATGGCAGAGAAATTAGGAGATTTTATTGACTCAACAATAATGGAGAAAAAAATTACAATGATCTTAAAATCTAGTAATCATATATCTCACACATTACAAATTGTAAAGAAGAGCCTAATATTTATATGGAACATATTAGGGGATGTTCAAAACCCTAATAGATGAGTTGTAGTTGAAATAAAATGTCAAAAACGTGTTAAAATGCGAAACGGGCTTGGGCCGAATAACATGTTGCTCGAGCGATAGGCCGGCGATAGTTGGGCGACATCCCCGTCGTTCAAGCAATGGGGTAGCGACAAGTGGGCGACAGTGTCTCGGGTGTTTTTCTGTCTTCCTCGCTCGAGCGTCTACCTAGCGTCAGGCTAGCGAAAATGAGACGACTTTTCTTTCCGATTCATAATTTAACATATTCAAGTCTAGTACAAATTTCAATTTCCAATGTGCTTCCAAAATAGAATTTCAACTTGACATAGGACTCAAACAGCATTCCAAATTGAATTCTTCTTGACGTACACTTCAATTAGAATTCTACAATACTTCAAATAATTTCAACAAAAGAATTTGGGTCACACCCAAATTTCAAGAATGTTGGAATGATGATTAGGAATATAATACAATCATAGATGTGGAAAGAGGACGGCGGTTTTCATGACTCATAGAAGAGATGATGACTGAGGACAATACAACAGTAAATGGTGACAAACATTAAAATGCCTTCTGCATTGGATATCTCGAAAAGTCATCTTAATTTTGCAATTTAAGTTGTCTAAATTAGAAAAGTCAAATTTCCATTTGGGGCCTTCAATTACGTTAATTATATAAAAGAATATAGGAAATCACATTTGATTTCCATCAATTTATTTAAATTACCAATTTAATGTCAATTTATCAATTCAATTATTAAATTGAATTATATGGAAGTGGATGATTTAGGTTCGTTCCACGTAAAAATGGAAATGACAACTAATTAAAACATAACATAAAATCAATGCATTAAATTATAATTTTAATAAAATTATGTACATAGAATAATTGAATTTAATATGTATTTTGATTGTTTAGTGCATCATGGTACATTTCTCTATAAAATATAACTATCCACAAGACTAATAAATTTATTAATTAAGCAATAAATGTAACATGAATTCATAATCTAAATAGTCAGATAATTACGAGAAACGAGCACGCGACGTTACAAGCATGATGTGTTTACTAGACAAAAATTTATACTTGGAATAATCAAGTTTAAGAGGGTTGTTGAAAGTAGTGTAAACTTGACTAAGGAAATTCCAAAAATAAAAAGAAGCACTAAAATCATCAAGAAGCTAGAATTATGAAGAAGCTGGACATATGACTTGATCAAAATGTTACTTGGTTAAGCAAAAGTTTTCATTGGATAGAAGAATTTTACATGTTTAAGGAAAAGCTCTTCATTGGCCAAGAGCAATTATACAAGGTGGAACAAACTATTTTGATCATTTTGACAGGTAGAAGAAAAAGTATTCTGTTTGGGGAACAAGTGAAAATTTATTGTTGCTTCTACCCATCACACGCACATACCTAAAAACACACGCACACAAACAATAGTGACTGAGCTACAACCACCTTCGAAGTTGTTAGGGGACCTATCTCTACATCTCCTAAAACCTTTCTTTAATTTTTCCAGCATTATGAAAAACTCCATAACCTGCAATTTTGGTTTTTTGTTGGTGGTATAGATCCGGTAGCTTCTTGTACAAATTTGAAGATTGAAGGTGATGATGGTACTTCTAGGGTAACATAATAGTTAACTAGTGTATTTTACACGCTTATCTATTATTTTATAACTAATTTGTTTTGATTTATTGAGCGGATATCTACCTAATGTAGGGCATGTTTAAGCCTCATTTTTTAGGTAGAATACATTTTAGAATAGTAGATTGTTGGAGAATATATGGTTAAAAATGAATGAAAAGTTTTTGTGTTGCGTGCATATTGTTTTATTGAAAAATATGTGGTTGAAAAAAATAGAGAAAATGTATTTTGAAAAAAATGAAGATCAAACAAGGTCAATGTAAATATGTTAATTGTAGAAAAAATTCAGACTTAGATACTATTGGCATGAAGGAAGAAGATTTTTAAGTTAATTAGAGTTTATTTGAAGCACTTGAATATCAATCATATATTTACGTGATTAAAAATAATCATTAAACAACCAGTAGGAGTAAACTCACAAGTTTCGAGAGTAAAATTCAATATTTGAAAATCTTGAGTACTTAATTACAAACCTTTGAAAGTCGTATCGGATTAATTAGGGACAATTGTGAATGATAAAGATTGAATTATATAGATTAAAAGATGAAGGATCCATGATGCAAATAGAAGGAAACTAAAGTTGAACCTAAGAAAGAAGTCAGGGACCAAGTTGAACAAAAGGCAAAACTTTGACCCTTACGATCGCAAAGGGGGGAAGCTGCGATGGCATGGCTATAAATGGGGATGATCATCTATTTTGATATTTTAATCTTATTTTCCAAGTTTCAACTGTAAATGTTTTGTTTGGTTTTGAATGTTTATTAAGAATTTTTGCTTTTGAATTTGCTTGGACAATAGTTGAATTGGTTTTTGATTTCTATTTCACATGAGAGATGTATTATGAGTTATAGTACATAGCAGCAATTATTACAAAGTCTAATAGAAAAAAACAATATATCGCTATACTTGATCTTCTGGAAATTTTATGTATCTTTTTATGTTTGCATCCTTCATGAAATATAGAAAGTTTACATGTGAGGAAAGATTTAATTTTACTCGAAAATTTTTATAAATAAATTAAGAACATTGATATTCAAGCAAAACAATTATTTTTAAAAATAAAGAATATAGGGGATTCCATCACATAGTGGTTTTTATTGAGTTATGCTATTTAAAAATTAAAATTATTGGTGTTACAAATACAAGTGTAGATGACACAAAATGTACAATGCATCACATGATTTCATTTTTATTTGAATTTATTGTCATATAAATGGATGTTCTGGTATAAATTAGATAGCGTTATTTTTTTTTTTTATATAAATTAGTTGAGTATTCATGAACGAGTCTTAAAAGAATAATATTATTTATTATTATAATAATATAATATTAGTAATGTGATAATTTGTGTAGAATAATGAAATTTGACGGATCAATTTTAATTTTTACCGAAGAGAGTGGATGAGTGAGAGAGATGTAAGAAATACTTAATTGTCCATCACCGATTTCCATCGATCATATATAAAGTTACTCTTCCTAAGATTCTTTAAAGTCCGTGCATGACGACCAAAAATTAGGATAATTTTCGAAATCCTTAATCCCCTCGATCGATCGATCGGTGGATCTAATCTGCACTTTCCCTGCAGTCTCATTCGATTCTGCTCACTGAACCCCTGTAAAACCCCACCCACCAAATGCTCCGAGGTCTCAATCTCAGACGCTCCATCCACTCCCTCATCCGCCCCCTTAAACCTCCCGCCGCCACCTCCACCGGCTTCCACCGCCAATTATCCTCACTCTCCACGCCACCGCCACCGCCACCCTCCTCCTCCGGCGATGCGGAGCTTCGTAAATACCTGGGCTACACCCTCCTCCTCCTTGGCTGTGGTGCTGCTACCTACTACTCCTTCCCCTTCCCCGAAGATGCTAAGCACAAGAAGGCCCAGCTCTTCCGCTACGCCCCGCTTCCGCCTGACCTGCATACTGTCTCTAATTGGAGTGGTACCCATGAAGTCCAAACGCGTACCTTTATCCAACCTGAAACCCTCCGAGAGCTTGAATCTGTAGTTAAAGATTGTAACCAAAATAAGCAGAAGATACGGCCTGTGGGATCGGGTTTGTCCCCAAATGGGATTGGGCTGACACGGGCAGGGATGGTCAATTTGGCTTTAATGGATGAGGTTCTGGAGGTGGACAAAGAAAAGAAAAGGGTGACAGTGCAGGCTGGGATTAGGGTCCAGCAGCTTGTGGATGGGATTAAAGAGTATGGGTTGACATTGCAAAATTTTGCGTCTATTAGGGAGCAGCAGATCGGCGGTATAGTTCAGGTGAATTTTCCCAGAAAATCTTTGGATTTATATGATTTTTTAATTGTTCTTGCTTCTAGTTGTATTGTTGCTTTCTTAGTGTACTTCCAATCAAGAATGTAGGTGGAGTTAGGATTGGTTGTTGCCTCAAGGATTGCCTATATTCTGCTTATGTATAAATAAATATTTTGCGTTTCCCATGTATTTTGTGTCAGTATTCAGGTAGACGTTAAAATTGAAGTAAGGAGGAGGAGGTTGTTTTTTGTTTTGATAAATATAAAATGGTTGTACTTTGACTTGTACTGATGTTTGTATGACACGATTTAGTTTAAATATGTAGGTGATGATTGTTTCTTTTAATGCATCCTCCGCAGGTTACCTAAAATGCTTTTCTGCCATTCTAGTTTTCTTTTTTTTTATTTTTTTATTTTTGTTTTGTAAATTGTCTTGGGAGGTTGTGGAGAAGGATGAATAAGAAAGGAAGATATAATTTACTTATATCGCTAATGGTTTTGGTAACATGTAATTAGTCAAGGACATCTTTTAAGTTTTTAACATACCCGTATGTTTCTGAAGTTACTAGTGACGTTCTAGATTTAAGTTTCTTTTTAGGCATCTTTAATGGCCTTGGATCATCTGTATCGCAAATCTTCAGGTTGGCGCTCATGGCACTGGTGCAAAGTTACCTCCTATTGATGAGCAGGTCATCAGCATGAAATTAGTTACTCCTGCTAAGGGTACTATTGAAGTTTCTAAAGAGAAAAATCCAGAACTCTTTTATCTGGCTCGCTGTGGTCTTGGAGGACTTGGTGTAGTTGCAGAAGTCACACTGCAATGTGTCGAGAAGCTGGAGCTCGTAGAGCACACATTTGTATCAAACCTGAAAGAGATAAAAAAGAATCACAAGTAATATTCATTCTCTTATTAATGAAATTTTTTTCTTGATCACAATCATTTCCTTACATAAATAGTGGGAATTACTTTATTTGCTTGCACAAAGAAAAGCTCATATGACAGATGTCGAAGTGAAAGTAAAATATGGTTTCTTTCAGGATTTTGGTTTTGTGATGAATTACATGATGAACCTTCTACTACATTCAGTTGCATCATTCATGACTAAATGACACACCGATTTCGTCGTGTAATTTATATATTTATCATTTCACCATCAACAATGGTTTGAGTTAGGTTTAATATAGTTTATATTTCTCTTAGTTGAAACATTTAAAAGTCAATCTGTAGTTTGATTCATTTTTTTAATTGCAGAAAACTTCTTTCTGAGAACAAACACGTGAAGTACTTGTACATTCCATACACTGACACAGTCGTGGTTGTGACATGTAATCCTCTTTCAAAATGGAAAGGTCCACCAAAGTTCAAACCGAAATATACTCAAGAAGAAGCTATGCAGGATGTCAGGGATCTCTATCGCGTTTCACTAAGGAAGTACAGGTAAAATGATTATATTTCATTGCTTTGTAATTTGTATCTTATGACCTATTGAATAAATCTTGCAATGATAACCTAGTTAAAAGTTGATCAAAAACATGGAAAATCTAGTCCGACTCTTCTGTTTTTATATGCTTCATCTCTGCTTATCATATTTGTTAGCCTTTATGACATATGCAGACAAATTAAGAAATCAAGATAGACTAGAAAAATGGTGAAAAGCTAAGAAGTTTAAGTTACATTATCTTCCGTATATATCTCTTGCTTATTTTTCAGACGATTTATTATCATTAGGAAAGAACCAGTTACAGCTAATATTCCTGGAGAAAATGATCCCAACATAAATGAACTTTCATTTACGGAACTTAGAGATAAGCTACTTGACTTGGATCCTCTCAATAAAGACCATGTGATGAATGTCAATCAAGCAGAGGCTGAGTTCTGGAGGAAGTCTGAGGGATACAGAGTAGGCTGGAGTGATGAAATTTTGGGCTTTGATTGTGGTGGCCAACAATGGGTTTCAGAAACTTGTTTTCCAGTTGGTACCCTATCAAAACCAAGCATGAGAGACCTGGAGTACATTGAAGAATTGATGCAACTCATTGAGAAAGAAAATATACCTGCTCCTGCGCCTATTGAGCAGAGATGGACGGCATGCAGCAAAAGCCTCATGAGTCCTGCTTATAGCTCGTCAGAGGATGAGATATTCTCTTGGGTAATCTAATCATATCTAATGCTCTCCCCTTACTCTTTTAAAATGGAATTCTTTTGCTTAAAACTTTAATAGTTGATATATAATCACTCGTTTGGACACTTCAGTAAGTAAAAAAGGCATCTTGATTGGAACCTTTTACCTGACATCATCACACTTAACTTGCCATTTTACTAATTGTTCCATCCTTCAAATATCATTCATCTGCGCTGATGATTTTCCAAAATACTTCCCCTACTGTGTAAGGAAAGCAATATGGCCATTAGCTGATTTAAAACTATCAAAAGTGAAGGTAAATGTGTTGCTGTGTTCCATCTGGAACTTCTTTGTTGTCTGCTTCTTAATATCTGGCGAGCATGATGTGCATTCCTTTCATGTAACGAAATTCAATGATAACGACCATATTTCTCTAGTTCGTTCCATGATAGAAATAGTGTGGTTGTCGCTTGGTTAGGAATTTATGTGTGACCATTCTATATTTTATGCTTATTGGTTGTATTTTTAATGGCATAGCATAATAATTAATAGCTATAGATTATTGATCTCTTTGAATTGAATTTACCAGGTCGGTATAATTATGTATCTTCCTACAATGGATGCTCGCCAGAGGAAAGAAATTACAGAAGATTTCTTTCACTACAGGCTTTTGACGCAGACAAATTTATGGGATAAATATTCAGCTTACGAGCATTGGGCTAAAATTGAGGTATAAATTGCATTTTAGTATGCAGCTGCTCAAATTTAGGTCTATGTAGAAATTGATGTAGAAGCTGTAACAACGAGTATAGGATGCTTGAATACTCTGATATTTGTTGAGAATTTGTATTTCTAAAGCTTTTAATCTATTGCCCTCTACTCGGAGGCATATTCATGTTTCAAAATGCAGTTGTATTTCTCTTATGATGTTTTGATGATAAGTCCTAGCATAGTAACAGAATGTTAGAGTTAAGAATTGGGTGTTTGAGCGTGATCTGCATTGCTTATAGGGCAAAATCTGGTAAATATTTGATTAGATACTAAAATAGGTTGTTCAATGAACATGCGAAGCCTTTCCAATAGTGGCTTTTATATAATTTGTCTAAGCTACTGCATGAAGATGAATTTGGAGTAGAAATATTTTGTTAATTCCATCAACTCATCAATATATGACGTGCTTCCAGGTTCCAAAGGACAAAGATGAACTTGCTGCTCTGCAGGTAAGGCTAAGGAAGAGATTTCCTGTGGATTCATACAATCAAGCACGAAAGGATCTTGATCCCAACCGTATTCTTTCTAACAATATGCTGGAGAAACTGTTTCCTCTCTCCGAGACAGTTTAATAAACATCAGTTATTGGTTAGTGCATAATCTACTGTGTGCTTATTTTGATTCGAGAATGAATATTTTGAACTTTTCATATATCTGTTTCAAGATCCATATAGTTGGCCATTAAATTCTATTGTACATTACATTATTAAAATGATTCAAGAAGCCATGTCATTATGTTTATGCCTTGTATTATGTTTGTTCACATTATATTTTGCCTTACAGTTTAACATATTAAATGATATTGTCAACCAGGTGAAATTCAAAGCCTTGTTAATAGTACTTATCATTTTTTCTCAAACGAGATGGTAAAAGGGACAACGGAGAAAGTTTACGGAGAAAATTTATAGTAAACACGGAAAAAGATGTGATTTTATTGCTAGTATGACAATTAGCTGATAAAATCAACCTTAGGCAGTAACAAATTGCCAGAATATATAATTACATACTGTGAATGGAATAACACCAAACAAACTAACGCCAGTACAGTAGAAGTGAATGAAATACACAAAATCAACAGCTCTGTATATTGCTTCAATCCTACGGATATATAATCATAACTCTTCTATTTAGTCAAAGCATACTTCACAAAGCCAGCAGCAACACAATGCAAAGAGGCTGCACATATAAGTAAATCGGAAATTGGTGTTAGTCGAAATGAAATATGAATAAAGACTTGTAAATCTGACTTAAAAGATTTGATTAAAGAAGCTTACCATCCCTCGAGGAAACCCCTCTCTCCTTTTGGCTTAGTTCGTGACCAAAACTTCTTCTTCTCTGCTGGAGGATTCTCAGTTGGGTAACCTGCAAGTAAATTTTTGGTTTAGAACTATAGTATATTTTTATAATTGTGCGTGTGGAGGTGGGCTAGTGCTTGTCTGCCCTTTTTTGCTCTCATTCTCTCCTTGTAAGTATTTGTGGCTTTCATGAAAAATTCTTCCGTTGTGCTTTAAAAGAAGCTCGGTATGCTTGTGCGTGTGCGCATGAGAGAGAGATGTAGAGAGATGGACCTGGAGGAGGTTGGTTTACTTGGTTCTGCATTTTGGGTGAAAGACAACTCAAAGTTGAAGCTCTAAAAGTTACTAGAACGAGTGACAGAGTTGATTAAGAATGTTTCTGATGGGCTTTTGCACAACAGCGCCTGTATATATAAATTTCATTTGTATATAGATAAGTTCTTCGAGGAAGTATAGATTCTGCTTCCTACTGTTTCTTGGTGGGTCACCAGCCCTTAACTTTCCAGGAAACGAGATTAAAATGGGTCAAGTCGGTATTGATTTTGTCCAATTGTGGATTAATTTATGATTTTATTATTACTGTTAAAATTACTATGGCGTTTCTTGATTGGTTAGATACTACAATCACACATTAGCTGCTCAAATACGTAATTTGCAGACACGGTTTTGATTATCTTTTCAAACAATTACTTGCATGTTAAGATTAGGATTTAAAAATAACATTAATTAATTTGTATGGATAATGATTTAAGGATGATCTTAGAAATTGCTGGTATCTTCCACTAAAATTCAGGATTTGTTATGGACATCTGGACTCTAAGGTGCCCCACATATTGAAAAGCTTATACCTTGTTCTCCTAATAAATTATAAATAACGAGAAACGGATTATTATTTGGTTATTTTCCTAATATTTGATCGAGTCATAACAACTATTTAAGACAAATAATACTAAGGCAAAGCACGGCTGATGTTCAAGAGGATGATTTCAAATACGATCTAGACTCGTGATGGGGGTAATCGAATAGACTTTGGGTCATGCTACAAGTACATTCATCATTGCCGACTGGGCTACAAGGGGATGATGTGGTGGAATTTTGAAAAAGTCAAAATCTCGCCTAAAGAATGAAATGAAGAAACGGAACCCAATTTATGTGAGCCCCATCATTTTCAATGCATTTGAAACCCCCTAGAGCTCTGAACGAAATGGAACCACGTCAAAACCCATTCGACGATGGCGACAACTTCGACGACCCGACAATATTACCCCCATCATTTGCGGTGGACAGCAACCCCATTCGTTACGGAGATGAAGACAAATTGGAAGCAGGCAACACCGATGCCATCAACTTCGACGCCGACAAATTCATTTAAATTGTTCAATAATGTCAGTCCAATAATGTCTTCGTTGTGGCTCTAGTCTGAAATGTTGGGGAATGTTATTCTGCTTTTCATCTTGTTCAGATGAATAAATTGGGCAAAAATTATTTGATTGGAGAATGGAATAAACTATGGGTCTTAACAGAAAATAGATAATTACTCTCCTTTCTATTCTGGAAAGACATGGGAATTTACTAAATGAAGAATTTTCACATGATGCGTTCTCACTACCCGTATGTCTATAATGATTCCCAAGTTCATGTTCGTCAGCTGGAGGACTATTGGTTTTTTCAAATGTGACTTTGCCACAGTTTGCTATATTATGGGCCGTTTTATGTGTTTTCATACTTATTGATTGATAAATTTTTTGTTCTAAATGCAGAGCATCAATGTTCTGACTTATATTCTGTTTGAATAGTGTCGTGGGAAGCTGAGAATTGATTATGGTCTGCTTTTCGTTTATGCAAGATATCTGGATATTGTTTCATCCGAGATGATAGTGCAAATGATGAATACACGGGGAAGAAATTGACATTATCGTGCCTAGTGTTGGAATGAAGTCTGAAGATGAAAATGAGGTGTGTGACTTTTACAAGAAATACGGTGAGTGATTTTTGAGGCAGTTGAGTTTCTGATTTTTGGGACCGGACTTGATGTCATAAGGCAGCTGCATATATCAAGCAGATGACTTTATCTGTCATGCTCTCGTATGTCAAGTATTAAATTCCATGTTATGAATGTGGCCGAAAATGTTGGGGAAGTAGTTTGCATAAGTTATTTCAGTTTGCTGAATCTATAGATGTTGGATAAGTAATTTCAGTGTATGGCATTCAATTTGCTGAATTTATGGATGTTGGATTTGTTATGAGCTCATAAAAAGGAATGTTTTGCTTGTGGGTTCTATTTGATTCTTAATAAAGACTTCTTATTATGTTCTTGTAGCCCAGGCATATATTATTTCAGTTAGCCACAATACAATGCAGGTTGGTTAGCCACTTTGAAGATGGCAATTCAGTTGTCTATGGCAAAATTAATTAGTGCAATAGATTGTTCATAACCAATTGGGACAATTACATACGTACAGACATCCTCTAAAACAATAAAATCGGGAAACATTATCACCGTCCCATTACATCAAAGTTCAAGGCTACATCTAATTGAAATGTTTTTTTTTTCATTTATCGTTGTCTCTCGAATCTGGTTTCCCCTTACGAATAGTTATGTTGAGGAAAATCTCCACGTCCCTTTCATAGTGCAACCACACGAATCAAATCAGCACTCGTTGTTTAAGAAATTAGTGAATGCAGAGTGCAATTGAAGAAGCCTAGTAGTGTCAAAAAAAAAAAAAAATCTTCATATAACACAGAATCTTTTGCAATTGCAATCGAACTACCACAATTGATAGAAGAAACATGTGCAAGTGCAAATCAAGTGTTGGAGAAGAGAGATATTTGGTGATTTGAAGAATATTTGTTAATATTAAAGAAAATATTATGGCATGATTCGGAGAATATTGGTTGATGATAATTGAAATGTTTCCATAATTTGTTATATTTTTTCCGTGATTGTCTCATCTATAATAAGAAAGCCTTGTTGTAATATGACTATGTATGTGTCACTGTAACACTTTGAACATAAGTGAATAATATAGTCTTCTATTTTCTCCTGTGGATGTAGGTTTGCCACACTGGCGTTGAACCACGTAATTCTTTGTGTTCTTTCTTATATATTTTATTGAATTCTTCATGGTATTAGAGCGGATATATTGATTCGGCCAACAGTTCGAAAAAAAAAATGGGGAAGCAGAAACGAAATTCAGATTTTTTTCAGCTTTGCGAGACCTCCACGAAAACGGCTGTATTTTTCAAACCGTAACTCGGAATTATGCAAGGTAGGTGCCGTTGGATTTGTATCATCCGTATCTAGCTCGGGCTATTTTCGGCAATGTTTGGTGGGTCAAAATTGCCCTTAAAGTCAGCTGTTCGTTTTTTTTCCAATTTTTTGCAGTTCGAAGTTTCTTTTCAGTTTGTCTGTGAGTTTACAATGACTGAGAAAGCCATTAATCCATCTATAGTGATGGAGAATGATGTTAATCCTGAATGGAAGTGGGACGAATTGAGCATGTATCGCCCACATACAACTGATGGAAAAATCTTATTGAAAAGGGCCAAAGAAGATAAGATATTTTCTTTGTTGAGTAGTTTGAAGCCGGAGTATGAGAATCTTAAGAGTCATGTCCTTATGAGTTCTACCCCGTCAACTTTTTCTCGTGTGTGTGTGTGTGTGTGCAACTGTACAGGGAGAAGAAACTCGAAAAAAGACTATGAATTTTGAACCGAAGCATATATCTGAGTCGCCTGCTCTTATTGTAAAAAGAGATGAGAAAAGGAAAAGTTTTCGGAATAAGAGAAGACGGGAAGCTCCAAAATGTGATCACTGTTACATGCTAGGACACTCTAAGAACCGTTGTTGGGATCTTCACCCTTATCTTAAGCCATCCACTATGAAAGGAGGAAATAGGCAAGTTACTGCTACTAGTTACACTACCATCTCACTGAATCAATTGACTCAAATGCTCCAACAACTTGGTCATCCTAGCCATCCTAGTCCGAAAGAATCTACTCCTTCTACCAATACTCATGTCTCTGGTAACTTCGAAGCTTACCTCTCTTCGTGTACATCTAAACATTTGACTACTTGGATTATTGACTAAGGTGCCACTAATCATATGGCAAATGATGCAGCATCTTTAAGTGATTTCTCAAAAAATCCGTCAAAACATGTTGTTTCAGTTGCTAATGGTACCTCAGTTCATGTTTGTGGATCTGGAAAAATTAATCTTTTTCCTGGTCTTCCTAGTGCAAATGCACTTGTTATTCCTTCGTTTCCAACTCAACTTCTTTTTGTCGAAAAAAATAACTAACTCCTTCAATTGCAATGTTATTTTTACTCCTAATGATGTTGTGTTTCAGGATCGAACTTCGCAGAAGAAGATTGGTGAATGTGTCTACTCACATGGACTTTATCTCTTCAAACCATTCAGTGTCACGTCTCTTAATAGTACTATACTAGAAAATCATATCATACATCAAAGATTTGGGCATCCTTCTAATCGTCTATTATCTTTTTTATTTCCATCTATGTCTTTTGGGACACACGCTTGTGATGTTTGTCAATCTTCCAAACAACTTCGTCTACCATTTAATAATTCTTCATCTATGTTTGTTAAACCTTTTGAATTAATCCATTATGATTTATGTGTCAAATTGATTCATATGATGATTTTAAATATTTTGTGTTGTTTATTGATGATTATTCTTGTGCTACTTGGATCTATTTATTGAAATCTAAGAATGAAGTTTACCCTGTTTTCAAAGATTTTCATAGCATGGTGGCCACTCAATTTGATAGCAAACTAAATATTTTTCATTCGGATAATGGGACTGAATTTGCAAAGGGTTCTCTTCCTGCCTTTCTTCCCAATGAAGGCATTATACATCAGACTAGATGTGTTGTACGCCCCCAATAAAATGGATTAGCTGAAAGGAAAAATCGACATATTTTGGAGACTACAAGAGCTCTCAAGCTTCAAATGAATATTTCGAAGAAATTTTGGTCAGATGGAGTTTTAACAGTATGTACTTGATAAATAGGCTTTCAAGTCATGTAGTCCATTTTCAGTCACCGTTGGAAGTCTTAAAAGAGAGAAAGTCTGATGTGTCTCACCTTCGAGTATTTGGTTGTGTTTGTTATGTACATCACCAGAGCTTGCATCATGATAAATTTGATCATCGTTCCATCTGATGCGTCTTCTTAGGATATTCTTCAACAAAAAAAAGGATATGCATGCTATGATCCTTAGTCCCAGAAGCTATTTGTATCACGGGATGTGAGATTTGCTAAGAATGAACCATATTTTTCGGCGCAAGGTTCGGAAAAGATTTTATCTCAAGGGGGGAATTTGAACAATCTATTTCTGCTTCCCACTATATGGACATCTTTTTCTGATATTGCAAGTCCTGGCAAAATTCAAACCATAGTACAGACTGGAGGTACAGGAGAAACCGAACAGGATAAAGACAATGGGGACAATGGAAGTCATTTATCGCCAATTGCTCATGATGTACCAAAATATGTCAGTGTTGTACCAGATACTTCCGAAAAAATTCTTAGAAGGTCAACTCGAACATCCAAGGCTCTAGAAGAATTAAAGGACTTTGTTACATATGAAGCTGTCAGTCATCCTATACAGTCTCATTTATCATACTCCAATGTATCCTTGTCTTATTCAGCCTTTTTAACTTCGTTGTCTTCAACTCAAAAGCCGAAAAATTTTAGAGAAGCAAATTCCAGTCCTATTTGGAGACAAGCAATGCAGGAAGAGTTATTAGCCCTTGATGACAACAAAACTTGGTCCATTGTAAAACTTCCTCCCGGGAAGAAGACAGTTGGGTATCGTTGGGTTTATAAAACCACGTTTCGAAATTGTGGATCTGTTGAACGACATAAAGTATGCCTTGTTGCAAAAGGCTTAATCCAAACTTATGGAGTTGATTACAATGAGACATTTACTCCTGTAGCCAAAATGAACACGTTTCGTGTTCTTTTATCTCTAGCCATCAATCAAGATTGGAATTATTTCAGATGGATGTGAAGAATGCCTTTTTACATGGTGATCTTGATGAAGAAGTTTATATGAGTATACCTCCAGGTCATCGGTTGGAGGGTCGTAGTGATCTCACATGTAGATTAAGAAAATCTATATATGATTTTAAATAATCACCTCGTGCATGATATGCCAAACTCAGTCATGTTCTTGTCAAGAATTGTTTAAAAATGAGTAATGCTGATTCTTCTTTGTTCGTAAAAAGAGGTATGAAAGGTACTGTTATTGTTTTGATCTATGTTGATGACATCGTTATTACTGGTGATGATCTTGCTGAAATATCAAAGCTCAAAAATATTCTTCATATACAATTTTCTATTAAGGATTTGGGAATTTTAAAGTATTTTCTCGAATTAGAAATTGCATATTCAAAAAAGGGCATATTTGTAAACTAAAGAAAATATGTATTGGATTGTTAAAAGACACTGGAAAATTAGGTGCCAAGCCGCTCAGACGCCTATAAAGTGTAATTCCAAATTAACACTTGATGGCGATCTATTATCTGATGTGGGTCAATTCCAAATATTGGTAGACAGACTATTTTTCCTCATAATTACTCGACCTAATATCGCATATACTGTCAGCATTGTTTGCCACTTTATGCATTCTCCACGAGTTGTACATATGGATGCCGTTAATCGAATTTTGCACTATGTCAAGGGGTCACCTAAAAGAGGTATATGGATGCGTAAAAATGGTCATTTTCTTATTTCTGCTTATACAAACGCAAATTGGGCTAGTAGTGCTGTTGATAGAAGATCTACCACTAGATATTGCACTTTTATTGGGAAAATTTTGGTGACATGGAGGAGTAAGAAGCAGAACGTTGTTGTAAGCTCTAGTGCTGAAGCCAAATATTGGGCAATGGCTTCTACTGCCAGTGAAATTATTTGGCTTCGCTCTTTGTTGAAGGATTTAAGATTTGGTTCGTCACAACCTTCACAGATGTTTTGTGATAATCAATCTGCTATACATATTGCTTCAAATTCAATTTTTCACGAGCGAACAAAATACATTGAAATTGACTGTCATTTTATACGAGAACAAGTCCAAGCCAAGGTTATTTACACTCCCTTCATTCGTAGCAGCCAGCAATTGGCTAATATTTTCACCAAATTCTTATCAGCTGTCAAATTTCATGAGATATTGTCCAAGTTAGGCTCTATCGATATTTTCGTACCAACTTGAGGGGAGTGTTGGAGAAGAGAGCTATTTGGTGATGTGAAGAATATTTGCTAATATTGAAGAAAATATTATGGTATGATTCAGAGAATATTGGTTCATGATAATTGGAATGTTTCCATAATTTGTTATATTCTTTTCGTGATTGTCTCATCTATAATAAGGAAGTCTTGTTGTAATATTACTATATATGTGTCATTGTAACACTTCGGACATAAGTGAATAATATAGTCTTCTCTCTTCTCCTATGGATGTAGGTTTGCCATCACTTGAAATAGCTAGATATGTGATGTACTCAAATTCTGCAGCACAAGTATGGTCAGAACTGAAGAAACAATTTGCCAAGTCAAGCAATAATCGCATTTTCTTACTGGAGAGACAACTGACAACCACAAAACAAGAAAAAACCAGTTAGTATTTATTTCTCCAAAATGAAACTGATATAGGAAGAGATCTCCAAATATGAGGATCATTTTACTTGCTCTGCAACTGACTGTGGATCAGCATCATCAACAAGAGGTAGGAGAAAAGACAGACAATGCAATTCTTAATGGGCCTAGATGAGATCTATACCGGATTAAGAAATCAAATCCTCATTAAGTATCCACTGCCATCACTTGATAGCATCTTCAACTTGGTACTGTAAGAGGAATCCAACCATGAGCTAACTGAAAGCACTCAAAAGGTCCCTGAGGCCTCGGCTACGCTTGCATATGGAGGAAAACCTTATGGACCAAGGGGAGCAGTCAAACAAAACAAGAAGGGAAGGACCAGATCGCCTCCATCAAAGAAAAAAGCACTGTGTAGCAAGTGTGGGAGGACTAACCACACCGTGGACACATGCTGGGAAATCCATGGATATCCTCCCAACTACAAGCTCCACAAACCACCATCTGGTTCTAAGGATTACAAGGCTATAAATCTGATGGCCACTAAAGATGACTCAATGAGTTCTTCGACTCTTAGTGTTTCTCAAGAGCAGATACAGAAGCTCATTGTACTCATTCAAGGTCAGAATTTCAACACCATAAAATCCAATACAGAACTCCTAGGTAACCATCCTTTAAGCACCTCAGGTAATCTCAAAAGAACTTCATCAGTTGTCTCTCTTGGTGTTGAAGCTTCGTGGTGGTATGCAGATTTTTGTCAAGACCCTTACTGGGAAGACAATTACCTTTGAAGTTGAAAGCTCCGATACTATTGATAACGTTAAGGCTAAAATCCAGGACAACGAGGGTATCCCACCAGACCAGCAGAGGCTGATCTTCGCTGGTAAGCAGCTTGAGGACGGTCGAACATTGGCAGACTATAACATTCAGAAGGAGTCAACTCTATACTTGTTCATGAGGTTGAGGGGAGGTATGCAGATATTTGTGAAGACTCTTACTGGAAGAACTATCACATTGGAGGTGGAAAGCTCTGATACCATATCAAAAAGTGAGGAAGAACCAGTAGAAAAATTATTGTTTTATTTACTTTCATTCTCCACATTAAATATACAAGGTGAGGGCTCTATATATCTATTCTAACAAATCATAATCCTGAAATTCAGGGATTACATATAAAAATATAGACTAAACATAACAGCTATGGAACCAATAATGCAGCTACTCTCTTTCATTCCAGTACATTCCATTTGACAAAATAGCCACTCTATTTCTTTAATTACAGAGTTGTCTCCTCCATTGTAAGAGGTCAACAGAAAATTATACAGAAAACTTGCGGGCAACTTCTCTTGTTTCTCTTGTTCCAATGATCTGTGTCTTCAGCTGCATTTATTTCAATTCTCATTACACCACACCACACAACACAAACACAACCACCACCACATCCTCAAATCCACCATCTCCTCCATCTTTACCACACTGCAATCACCACTTCTTCTTCCACCTTCACCTTTACCTCCAACCAACCACATTTTCCTTTTCACATGGACGAACATAAATTTACAAAGGTTTCGTACCAACAAAATCTTCAAACCCACCACCAACACATGTATCTTCAGTACACCTCAAATCCCCCCAACTCTGGCTACTGCTAAAATCAGAAAAGAAACAAAAAAAATCTAAACGATCTTCAATTGTGAGAGCTTTCGGTTGTCAGCTGTAGCGTCGAACTACAATCAATATACCACCATCATCATATACAGGTTCAAAATGACCTACATCTTCAATTCGGCATCCACCACCATTCTCCACCTTCATCTTCCTCACCATCGTCGATCAAATTGAACATTTGGTGGTTGGCGCAGTAGTGATTTGGGATGGGTTGGTGTTGTGCTTCGCTGATTTAACAACGGATATAGTAGGGGAGATTTAATTGTAGATGGCAATGGAGGGTAAATGTTGGAATTGGTAAAGTATAAAATAAGGTAAAGTGACTTTTGAGTCAACTTCGATCAAATATTTGAACTTGATTCGTAGTCACATTATGGAATAACTAGACTAATTTGTTCTACTCGTCAAGTATATTGTTTTGGTATATTTAGAATAATAAATTCAATTCTGGATGAATGAGAAATTGCGATCCAAAATGGAAGAAATGAGAGAAAAATTGTCCAACTCTGCCGCTCGCCTAGCGCTCGAGCAATGAGGCTGTTACTCGAGCAACGGGCTAGCGATAGACAAGTAACAGAATCTTTGTTTCTGATGCTCGAGCAACACAAGGACAACAGGTGAGCGACAACAAAAAATGTGACCCTTAGCAAGGTTATTGAGTTTTGAGATGTGTCTATTCACTCACAATATCTCATCTTCTATAAATAAGACCATTTGGACATCTATTATTTCATCCTAATGATATGTAATAATAGCATAACATTAAATTCATCTTTTCCTAATCAAAACTCTGCATAAAAAATCTGTTTTCCATTTCATTCTCGAAGGAGTACAAAAATCAATATTGGGTTCGTTGTTCTTATGGTTTGAAGTGCTACAAACACAAGAAGACAGTCGTAGTATCTTTGGAGTTGATTGTTATCATTCGTAGGCAACGCTGCTGAAAAAAATCGACTTCAGGAAGATTTCAACTCTTGCCTTGATTTTGCATCCATTTCACTTGGCATTACTTTGACATTCTTGTTTTGGTGTCTTATTGCTCATTTACTTGCTGTTACTCTGTTTAAGTTTTTGTAAAGTTGGTAAGTTTGATTTTTGGTTTTAAAGGCATTATTCAAATCCATTACTTATCAATAGTAAATGGATATATCTGCGTGTGGAGGGAGATGAAGGTGGAGGTGACGATGTCGGAGAGGAAGGTGCCTAGAAGAAGGTGGCGTGGAGGTGCCGGGCGGCATACATCCCATGGGTTTGTTGAAATTTTGGTTTTGTTGTGGAAGCGACGGTTTGATTGGGGGTTAGAAAATGAATTATGGTTGGGGTGGAGTTGGGATACACATGATTTGTGAAAGAATAATTCTATCTAATTATCGAAATAAAAAATTGAAAAAAAAAAAGGTGTAGGTATAATTTCCTTAAATAAGCTTTTGTTTGATAGTCATTATAAAAAGAAATTGGGAAAATGATATTTTAAATTATGATTTTTTGAAATACGTATAATTAAAAAGTAGGAAATTTTTTTTATATTTACTTATAGAATATGAAACAAGCTTGTGACCCCGGCTCAATTACACCCTATTGACAGGGTTTTAAATTGTCCCCACGTGTGTGGGTTAGTAATTGGAGGGAATGGAGGGAAAAATTAATTGTCACGTGAGAGAAAGAGTACACTTACCCAAAGCTGTTTTACGGGAGGGAGGGAGAGAGAGTGAGAAATACACTTACAGCAGGAAATCTGGAGAAGAAATATTTGGGGCAAAATTCTTCGGCGTGACATCTCCGGCTGAAAATCGGGAAAATAACACGCCGGACACTAGAGATTGGAGATCACTCTACAGCTTTGAGCATGGTGACCACAGCTTTGAACCCGTCCTAGTTAAGGACTTTGTTGCCGCTCGACGCATTTCCACTTCCAAAAATCCAAGCTGGTCAAGAATTTGTAGACGATTTGCTGAAGCGAGAAGAGAAGCGACACAAACATTCAGAGGCTTTCACGATTGTCTTGGACGATTTTCTGGGAGCGAAATGATGGGAATTATAAAGGCATTTATGAAGCTCGAATATTAAAAAGCTTTGGTACCAAACTTGTGGTTAGTTTCTGCTTCAGATCAAGAATAATAATATGTGGTTATGGTTTTTTTACCTTTGTTAAGTTGTCTCATTTTTAACGGACAAAGAGTTGCCTTCTTAATTAACCAAAGGGGGATGAACAGTGATTTTGTATTTCATATTCTGCAAATGAGTAGTAGAAATTTATGTTTAGTTCATATTTTATTTCTATTGAGGACTGATTGCGGAAATGCGAAGAAAGTTTGGGACAATCTTATATATGGATGATTAACATGGGATTAAGAAAGCAAAAAGTGCAAATCTTATTCACTGCTAAAAACTATCAATCCCTTATTTTTTTGCTCAATATAATTTCTTCTATTATGCATGTTTTTTGAGCTAGACTAGATGACCTTTAAGTTCGAGATTATTAACTGTTCATGCTATTGCATGCCTTTTAGTTAGCTTCATTTATGATGTGGGTTGATGGTTGGATGAAGAAATTTTGAATGAATGGTTGTCATTTTATTCTTCGATTTGTTCTTGGGAATTTTGCTTTGTGATGTTAAAAGGGCCAAATAGATTTTCATTTGATATTCATTAAGTTATGTTATTTGTTCAACTACAAATCAGAAGTTTCAAATATCTGTGCTTCATTCATCTTACATCTAACAATCATCATATCAAATAAATAAGGAGAATGTTATATTAGAACTATTGTCAACTTGCCCCTTTTTCTCATTTAGAAGCTTCTCTTACGACTGCTATTTATGCGTTTATAGTCACCCCATGATTATTTTAGTGAGGATTCATTACATTTGTAACCAAATGTTGAAATAATGTAATTAACTTGATGATGCGATCTGTATTGTTGAAATGCACTTATCGTGTGTTCTCTCAAATGGCAGATTTCTATCACAAAAGTCAAATTATTAGAGGCTAAGTTGCTAATTTGGGAGATTATGGCAGCTTCGAATAAATTGGCAGAATGCGAGGAAACTATCCTAAACTTGGGTAAGCAACTGGAGGCACTAGCTACCACTAAGGACGCTGCCTGTTCGGATAAGGAACAGTCCTCTCCGGCTGATACCAGCATGCTAACTCCTAAGAAGAGAATTGATGAGCTGATGCCAGCATGCCAACAAACATGCCTTGTAGTTTCATGTATTGAATGATGTAATCCAGTTTGTCTATAATGTGTATGTTATCATTTTCATGCCATTAATTATTTGAAGTTGAGAGCCGAAACCCCATTAGATTCATTCGTAGAAAGGAGGCGACGTTATTACCATTATTTACCCAACTACGGTCAGGTTCCAAGACAGTTTCAATTCAATGAATGGATTGGACCCTAAAACCATATTGGGTAATAGGAAATGTTGTAAACCTCTCTACATATCAAAGACAAGAACTCCACAAGTACATAAACGCTGAGACAAAAACCAAGACTACAAAGTATAAAATATATAAACTAGAATATTGTCAGTTAATTTATACAGAAGTTCACGTTCAAATGATTTACGAACATAGTTCACATAGATTCAGTCATATCAATCCTACATATACAAAACTTGATGTAATCGTTCGATTAATGACTACTGATCAAGGTGATGCCTCCATTCATGTATTCGACTCCATGCTACCTTTTGCCTTGCATACCATCACGTTCACCGAAATTCGAAGGTCTAATTCATTGTTGACGCGAACGCGAGATTGGAACATTTGAGACAAATCATTAACTCTTTCGGCTGCCACATGATTAATTGAGGAAGTGCTACCACTAGAGGATTCAGCAATTGATTTTTCTTTCACAACCCAATCCCAAAAACCACAATTTTCACTACAACAAAGAAATAATCGCCCTTTATTTGCATTCTCCTTTCAGCCACGAAACACTTCTCAAATCCATTCTTGCATGATGGACATCGGCATTTCCGTGGGCATTCGGCAAAGTAGTAGGTTGGCATATTCGAACATTCCTTCCGACTATTCTGCCATGGGAATAAACCACATAGCTATACCATTTGAACAGAAATACATGATAACTAAATATAAAGTGAATAAATTTGACTGCATCAACAGGACTTTTACAGGCAATTCGGGCAGTTTCTACCTATTCTGCATTACAAGTTGAAGAGGCAAAGTAGCGAATGGACTAGTACAGGACCCGATATGGAGTAAAACGACTGCTTTTATTTTCTATGGACATATTGCACTAGTTTTCACTCCATATCCAGTCCTGGACGAGTCCCATTCAGCTTCAGCTGTTATTTTTCTGACTCTGGCAAAAGCAATTGAAGCACCCGCTAGCATAATATTGAAAATCAATTGCTCATTTCAGATTTTTGGGGTCTCACACCTTCAACAAGTATCCAAATTTAATAACACGAAGTATAATCTTGAAGCACCCGCAATCTACTAATGTAACAGAGAGCACATAAAAAACTATTTATTGTACCCGAAATAGTCAAACAAACTCTACACATTTTCAATTTCGGTATACTTTTGAATCCAACGTCGTTTGAATATGAAATTCATTACAAATTAGATTAAAGAAAGTAGTAAATCTTTACAATGGAAAATGGAAATTCTCAAAATCCCTATTAGAAATCATACCTTGGAAAGCAGAGAGAGGAGTGATGAGACAACTTTTAACCCACTAGAGGAAGAGCCGACGGAGTGGAGCAGAAAATGTCAAGTACGGTGCGAGCGGAGATCCAAAACCGTCGGGTGCCGGAATAGTAGACAATATATATATATATATATTTTTTTTTTTAATTGACAATTTCCATGTAAAACAAAGCCAAACGAACACGAAAAATTTTCCTTTTTTTTTTTTGGGCAATCCAAACAAATTATTTCGCCAATTGTAAGAAATTTTATCCCTTTAATTGACAATTTTTATGAAAAACAAATTCAAACGAACACTAAAAAATAGAAAATTTCAATATTTTTCAGGTGAAAAATTATACCAATCAAATACAATTAATTGACAATTCCCAATAAAACAAATTCTAGACAATTCAATTCCCTGCAATTTTTTATCTTTCCACCCAAATTCCATCTTTGAATCAAACGGACACTTAGCCTTCGTCGGAGAAGAATCTATTGACTATATACAGATTAATTTATATATTTAGAAATGAGTTGCGGAAGGTACTTGGAGGCCATTGAATTTTGTCATCGAAAACAAATTTTGACCATTTATAAGTAGTTTATAAATTATAAAAAGGGATGCTAATTGTTTGTTAATTGGGTGTTAGACACTTAATATTGCTTAAAATTTGAGAAGGAACAAATATTTTTCAATAACTACTCCAAGTTCAGATAAAGGAAGATGGCTGTAGAAAACTGAATGTCAAAATAAAATTATCACATTGATATTAATCATAATACACATTTTATCATAAGCACGTCTTTATTGAGAATAAGACATTTTGATCAAGGTTCTATATTTCGACCACTAATATTAAGAGTTGAGCGACCAAATTATGGAAAATGAACCACAAATACAAAAAGTCAAAATTAATTTTAAGATACGTTTTTATTGAGGATGAAATTTAGTTTGTTAGCGATGCTAGTTTTATACTTCTACCACTAACATTAAGAGATTTAATAACCAAATTATGAAAATGAACCACAAATACACGAAGTTAAAACCGAACAATTGTGAACACAATTTCACAAATTAGGTTCATGTTTGCTTTGAATAAAAATCAGATTTTTAGTGAATTTTGATAAAAGTTGATAGAATGTATAGTTAAAAAGTTGTGAATCTTGTAAAATGTGATGACAATTAATTATCGACTTTAATTTAAATTTTAATTANACCGAACAACAAAAGCTAATTGTGAACACAATTTCACAAATTAGGTTCATGTTTGCTTTGAATAAAAATCAGATTTTTAGTGAATTTTGATAAAAGTTGATAGAATGTATAGTTAAAAAGTTGTGAATCTTGTAAAATGTGATGACAATTAATTATCGACTTTAATTTAAATTTTAATTATTTTTTTTAGCTAAACCAACCCTGAGCAAAAGAGCCTCCTCCCCTGTATAAGGAGTCTTCCTCCATTGTGAGATCGTCCAAAGATTGAAGAAAAAAAATGTAGAAGGACATTAATGAAGCTAATTATTTCAGTCCAAATTGTTGATTCAAATGTCTAGTCTGCATTTATGGTGGTTTGAAAACACACACACACACATTTTGTCCACTTGCATAAACAATGTATTTTGTTTGTGTTTTCAATAAGAATTAAATTAGTTGTACAATCAGTCATACAAGTTCGACATTCGATAATGTATAAAAACAGACCGTCGACTTGAATAAGTATTATTTAAATCAGTGGCCAAACTAGTTACCACATCGTAGGATGTCAACAAAGATGTCGATCAACATATACATGTAGCATGATTGTTTTAATAAACTGACAAGGAAAGAAGAATTATTCTACGTTGCGAGAGGATTTTTGACATCCTCCTTGACAGATATGTTGGTGGATGGAAATGATTGGGGGAAAATGATGACTATTTTTAAACAGTTCAATAATAAAATACAACGTAACATTGTGTTAATCTATCTGTCAATGAGGTGGGCAATGTAACATGATTGAGGAAAGAAAGTGTACTTTGTTACCTGGGTACACACCACGTGTGTTATAATATCAATTTAGGTGACACTAAATATCATTAAATGGATAACATAATTTCATCTTTAATTGAGCTTATCATATAATGTAACATAAATTGGTACTTTATCACTATTGATGCTATCTAAATTTTTTTATTTCTAAAAGTTATGTCTCAAATGCATTCAGTAGGTTTAAACAAGTTTTTTGGTTAAAAAAAAGTTTCAGATTTCTTTATTTAAGTTTATAGGAAGCTCATCTTTATTTAATTTTGAGATGATAATACCCCTTTTTTAGTCACAATTTTTCAATAATTCGTGAAGATTTTATGGGTCTTAGTTAAAAAAAAAGGAAAAGGGATATTTTATTTTGATCGGTAAAGAAAAGGGATATTACTTCTATTAAAAGTTGCAAATTTGTCATTAACTTTTCCTAAAGGAAATCACAATATCTTCTAATGCCTAAACCAATCAACAAAAGAAGAAGAAATTGTCTCTTTTTCCTCACAAGATTTTCCATGAAAAGCCAAACTCGGCACAACTTAAATTTTGCGTGCTTGAATCCTAGGCTCATAGCTCGTTTAATTCTCGATTAGGGAAAAACAAATTTAAAAGTAAGGTTCTACATGGGACATGCCAATGCATAGGTTACTTACATGATGCCACATCAAGCCATCTCAACCCTCTTGAAATCACTGATGGGCAAGTTATTTAATTCACGGTTAATGATGAGAGCAGTGAGCTGTTAAAAAAAATTAGAAAAAAAAATAAAAGAAGAAGAGCTAATTACAATAACCAATTTGAAACAATCTAAAGTTTGGTTAATTAAAATGATCATTGACATTTTCCCAAGGAAAGTGCTACAAATTACATAATTGAATGGTTTTTAATTGTCTTTAAAAACCCGCAGGAGTTAAATGCAAATGTGCATAAATTCAGTGGGCTGCTGTGCCAAAAGTGATAAAACTGAGGAGATAAGTTGCCCACAAATAAAAAAGGAGACAAGTTGCTAGCCAAGAGGTAGTCAGCATTAGTTGCTCTTTATATATTTGTAACGAATAAAATATCAAATTTTGTTACTTTGGGAATGTGCAAAGTGCCAAAATTTAATTTAGTTTATAATTTGGACAAGCTTTTTAACTTTTCAAGAAAATGAAGGCATAAATCTTGAAAAGTAATTTTCTCTTTTTGGTAGATCACATATTTATTAATTATTTAACTCGATTTGTTTACACTTCTAGCTACAAAGTAAATGGATACGGACACAAGTGGGAAAAAAAATAGAAAGAAAAATGACTTAAACAGGAATGAATATGATGCTGATTTCAACAATTCATGTATAGTTGTGTCACATGTACATAATATATTTATATAATGATTTACATATAGATGATGTGACGAAATATGATTGGGTCAGAATTTCTTCAATCAAATAAAAAAAAAAAACTTAACTACTCGATTTTTAACGCATCATCTGTATGTAAACCATTATATAACTACTTATGTACAAGTAACATTATTTATATACATAACATGCTTTTTTCCCCGTTAAAAAAATAAATTACTATTGCAATGACCTATAAGGTTGATGTGAGTAAAACTATTTATTCTATTTTTATATATCTTCAACATTCACCTGGATGTACAAGTCATATTTATTTTTTGAACAAAGATGTGATATATTATTATTATTATTATTATATGAATAAGTTGAGGTGAAACTTATACATGTTTCACCTATTTATTTATTAATCTATAAGATGTAATATTAAGTGGTTCATAAAATTTTAGTCTCTTTCTTTTTAGAGGAATTCACAAATATATATACATCCAATCGTAACCTAATATATTTTGGCAATAATCTTTTTCCTTTTTTTTCACTAAATCCTTAAAAGACTGTTCAAAGATAAAAGAAGGGGAAAAAACAGCAACATAAGAATATGGCTAAGCTTTTTCAGATACTAACACAAAATATATATTAATTATGACATCATTAAGACCTCAGAACAAAGAAACTCCGTAAAAGTAAGGAACCAAAGAAAAATCAAAACTAAAGTTAGATGTGATACTAAGAATTATTTATATCTTTTACTTCAAATAATGATATTTTGCTCCATTCAAAGTTCCATCGATAAATCAATTATTCAATTTTTACGATCATATTCGCTTAAAGTGTCTATTCTAATTTATTACATACAATAGACTCCATTTAATAAAACTCGAACTTACTTACTTTACAATTATCATCTAATTAAACCCTATTTAAATTTTATATCTTCTGAAAGGAAAATACATCCAAATCAATTGTTGCTTATTGAATTGTCAACATATACCATACTCAAAAACACATTCATTGCACTCGACCAAGGAAAGGTGACCAAGAATTCAATATACAAATATATCATCAAATTAACCAGAAGACAAATCAAGAATTATATACTATACCATCTTGTGCTCACACTGACTCAATATTTCATTCTTGTAAGACATCCAATTTTTTATGTTCAAATTGTCAAATGATTTCCATTAAAATATGAAAAATTAGACACGGTTTAAGGCCAATCAATTTCCTCGAAGTGCCAAAATGAAATGAAAAAATATATATGTATATACTAGTAAAGAGAAGAGACAGCTCATGTCCCTCATTACCAACCAAAAAATGGTCTAATCTAATGTCCCAACAAAGTCACAATAGGCCCTATTACCCCACCGCCACAAGAAGCCAAATGATCCATTCTTGAAAATATTCATGTGGGGCAATGTGCATAAACCATAAAATACACCAAAAAATAATCTTAAATAAGATGACATTCATAAAATTATACTAATGATTACATACTATATGTAAATATTATGAAATATTAAATTTTAGCATAAAAATATAAAAGGGTCGGCGCTTGGATGGGAAGAAATAAATTATAGGCCGTGGTCGTGGTCGTGGATATTTTTGTTACATTATGGTAACCAAGTAGAAACAAAATGAGTTGACAGGCCAGAGGGTTTGAAAAGATTGACCTGTGTCATCTCCATCAAAGCAGAAAAACTTGGATACTCAGTCTCTTGTCCCATCTCATTGACAAAAAATTTCCATCGTTGACACCCTAGAAAAATCAAGAACTTCCACCGCATAAAAGTGAAACAAAAATTAATGGTGTTGATTTATGACTGCAATAAAAAGTATATAAATATCTCCATGAGTTTCGAACAAACTTTTGCAAGCTAGTTTAATTAGCCCATTTCATGGAAATATTGTTCGATATATATATATATATATATCTATGGAGAGAGAGGAATCGAAGTGTAGTTGAGTTAATACTGATGATCATGGGAGTGATGGTACATTGAAGGGTCATGTCGATTCATGGCATCTCTTTGGTTGTTATGGCTGCTATCTTCTCCTTCATTCAGTTTGCGTCCCATTTGGGCTGCGCCAAGATTTAAATACACCATTCTTGAATCAAGGTTAAGATTCGCCATGTTTCCACTGCTTGTACTACTGCAGGCATGATCTTCAGTACTCATTGGCGGGTAAATAGAAGTGGAAGAAGGAGCACCTGCATTGCCCTCCTCGCGGGAAATTACCAAGGCAGCAGATTGAACAAGCTCCAGGCAAAGCCTCAACTTGTTTGGTTCGATGTGTGTGAGTCCGGGGACAGCCCCTTTGAAGAGAAAATCATTCGAAGGACATCAAGGGGAGTGACACCATCCAAGGTTCGGACATTCGGGTCGGCATGGTGGTCGAGGAGGACCGCCACCATGTCCGGAGACACCATTTCAGCGGCAATGTGGAGTGGGGTTTTGCCTGCTGGGCCAGCGGGGTAGTTTACATCAGCTGCACCAAGTTCAAGCAATGCTTTTACCACTTCCCGGCTGCAATTCTCAACTGCATAGTGCAAGGCCAATGCATCGTCAAGATTAAGGCCTTCTCCCATTACCATAAGCTTAACAAGTTCCACATCAGAAGAGTCGAGGGCTCGTCTCATTCTGCGTATTTTCTGGTCTTCAAGATCAGCGGCAGCGCCGCTAAGATCGTGGTGGTGGTGAGGCATTAGGGAGCGACGGGCAAGGGATGACTTGAGGCGTAGCTCTTCAATCTTGGCTACAACATCAATAGGGAGGTGCTTGGCTAGAACTTCTGGTGGGAGGCCAGATTTCGCCACCAGATGGGAACAAGTAGTCCATAACTGGTGCATATCTTGTTTTCTTGAAGCTATCAAAACTTTCATTACATCCTCAATTGAGGCCTTCTCTACCATATTTGCCAATTGCTTCTGCATTCCAACATAAACAAATTAAACATAAAATTCTCAAAAAAAATGTCTTACAACATTACAACTACAATTCTTGTAGCATTTCAGCATTATAATGAGGTAAGTTAGGTTATTTGCACAATATTTGATGAGATCACTGTGGAAGACATGACTAGAGATCAAAGAACCAAATGTGGAAAGGTTTTGGTAGTGGATTATAAAGAGAGTGAAATACACAATTCAAGAAACATGTTCCTGTGAATTGTGAAGTCAATATTGGAACTGTCAATTGAGACAGCATTATTCAAGACAGTTTTCAGAGAAAAAGAAAAAGAAACCACGTTATTCATTAGTTAAAACAGATGAAACCACTGTTGGATCAGATGCTGCTGAAGAAATGAAGAGGAAGACTAGTTCTACAGAAAGAGAACGTACTAGATTTCATTGAAATAACATTAACCCAGCAACAAAAGGGAAAAAAAAAGTTTATTAAAACATAATTAGAAATTTTGATCAGCCTACTATAACACGATACTTTTCTGCAACTTGATTTTCTTCAAAGTCACCTGAAAAATCTTAATCAGGTCACCTGAGACACAATTATCGTGGTTATCAAGTAAATCAAAAACCCACAAATTAAACTGTTGTTTCCGGATCTTGCTAATTTGTTTCTCTTTTTGAGTGCTTGAGAGAGAGATTAGTATGAAAAATAGTGGACATGGAAACAAGAAAACCTGAGTGAGCAAAGCGAGCTGTTCCACGCCAAAGGATCTAGCGGCGACGAGGGTTTCAAGAGCAAGATCAACGGCTGCAGTGCAATGTGTGTGCCAACATCCTCTCTCGCCACAATTAGGCCTGGGCTCGTGCTTCTGAGGTACAACAGAGACTTGTCCACTGTACAAGAATTGCAGCATCAACAGGAAAACTTCATACCCCACTGAGTTCACCGGTATAACATGAGGGTTTCCCCCTCTCGGCGAGGATGCTAGTCCCCCGGCCTGGCCCATCCTGGAGCCAGATGCGTCTAAACCCGCCGGCGTGTCGGGCCCGCAAAAGAATTTCCTGAAGAAGAGACTTCTGGCAGCAAGGATACACCTGTGGGCATGGACTAAACGGCCCTCTACACTAAAAGTTACATCACTGAAAGCCTGGCCGTTGATCAGGAGATTGAGATAGTCTAAAGAGAGAGATCTTAAGGAGTCTTCAGGGGTCATGGCGAACTGTAGAGAGAGAGTAGGAAATGTTTTAGAGAGAGAGAGAAAGAAAGATTGCACTCGTGTGCGTGTTTCTGTAGATGATAGATATGTATAGGAGTAGAAGGTTCAGTTTTTAAGTGGAGGAGAAGAAGAGAGAGTAAAAAGCTTGGTGGCTCGTTCATTTAATCATTCTCTTCTTCAACTCTTTGATGATTACTGTTATTTCCATCTCTATATTATGCAGTGTAAATGGCTAATGTGAGCGGCTGCGATTACTTTTTATAAACATTACTTAACAGAAAATTTGATAAAATTATTGATAATTTGTTGGGTGGGTCCTTCATCTGATGCCTAATTACACAACAAGATCTTCCTTGGGATGGCCGTATTTATTTATGTGTGTACATCCTTATGTTCATGTTTACTGTCACTCTGTCGGGATACAATTTATAAATTTTTTTAAAATTAAAATATTAATTTTAATTATACGTCGGTAATTAATATTTACACATTTTGTAAAATCTATTATTATTTCTCTTATTATTCCTATTTAAGGTGAATTAGATAGATATAGATGATCAATATTTATATAAAAGAAAATGTCTATGTGTGAATTTCAAATTGATGATTTAACGTATAGACTTTGATCTCTCTACGTAATAAACATTAAATCTCGTGCAGTGCACCGAGTGAACAAATTAGTAACATATAGAGATTAATTTAGAGTTCTTTCAATGTGTACCAATGTTCATAATATAATTTAATCTTCTCTTTTGAAGTTTTTTACTATTCACGATTTCAAAAATAGGAATGGTGTCAATTTCGTCCATGGAATATAAAAATGCATGAACAACTTTATATATATATATATATATATATATATATATATATATATATATATATAATAAGCTGAATGTTACAAAAAAAGTAAGAATATGCAATTGGAAAATAATAACAAGAACACACATATTTATGTGAAAACCCTAGATAGAAAAAAATCACGAGTGGATAAAGAGTTCATCACATATATTCCACAACGAACTTTTTGGACCGAACTAAATAGAATTTGGGTTACTTTTAACATTTAACTTGAAGGACTAAAGGGGAGATTTATTAGTAGACTTGGAGCAACAAACCATTAGTATGAACTTTGTGAAGTCAAAAATCTACGTCTAGAGATTATTATTTGTGCCCACTATTTTCTAATTCAAATTTCCCCGTACCCCCTAACACCTATAGACTTGTAATTTTATTTATATATAAAATTGACAATTTTTTCTTACACTATTTTACCAATATTTTATAGATTATTTAATTTTTTTTCTACAGTACATTGATACATGCGCTTTTATCATTTTCAAATATATGCGCACTATTGAAGCCGAATATCATTTTTTTCGTAACTAATACATAATAAAGATTGATGACTTTGCAACTATGTAATCGACTTTTAGTGTTGGTACACATACTAAAGGTAACATAAACATCGACCGTAAAGTATAGCGACTAATGTTATATAGAATAAGTAATTCATGAAAGAGGGGGAAAAAAGGGGTTAGCAAATAAGATATTTGTAGTGGCTGTCATCCTAATTGGCTATTGTATGGAAATTTATGAGTTCAAAGCTAAAATGCTTAAATAACAAAAAGTAAATCCACGATTTTTATTTTATTTTATTTTATTTTTTGTTTTTCTACCGCTTCTGGATAATACTTAAACATGTGATATTTTACAAACTTACTTAACTATCCCACAAAATGATTCAAGCACCCTAGCTATTAGTTTCACAATATATTTTAATATAATAATTTTTAAAAAATTAAGAACAATTTAAATTGTAATAAATTGTAAATCAATATTTTCTCTCTATGAGCTTAGAGCATCTTTAATAAACTCTCTCAATATAAGATGTTCTCTATTTTTAAGAATCAATACTTAGTATTAAGTTCAAAGGGACTCTATTCTTACTTTATATTGATTACATTCTTTGAGAATCATTTCTCTCTCACACTCATTTTCATCTACAAATTTAAAAAAATATATATCATTTTTATTTTCTCTATAACTTTTGAGTCATATTCACAAAAAAATTAAATATATCATTTCTCAAAAATTCTTTCTTACAACCGCTTAATAATCTATAAATTTCAGTACTCTACTTTCTCAAAATTTTCAAATTATATTTGAAATAGTTGATCATTGATATATTAAAAAATATGTTAACTAAAAGATGAGGATATATCAATAAACATTTCTTTAAAAAGGCAAAACTAAGTGCCCCAAAATAGAGATCATAATTCGAGTATATAAAAAATTTACTCTCCAAATTATAAAATGTTCTCTATTATGCATAAGATGTTTATAAATCAAACGTGTCTTGAAGATCCTCTTAGAGCATATATACCAATAAAGTGATATTGATTCTAATTAACTATAATGAGAAGGATTGAGCAAAAAAAAAAAAAGCTTTATGCTTATGCTAATCATCCATATATTCAAATTGTTGATCGGAATGGATTTTGATATGTCGGGTTTGGTTGGTTGTTGGAAGGGCTATTGTATTTGACATTTGCGGAAAATAATGTTTTCATAAATTTACTTTTAATAGAATATAATGTGTACGAGTTATTCGAACACAACACCTTTTTAATTAATGAAAATAAAGGACGTTTTCAATTATAACTGTATTATCAAAATATTAGAATTGGATAAACAAAAATTTAATTAAATAAATTACCAAAGAATTGAGAAATAAATACATAGAGAAGAAAAAAGGAAAAAGAAGGAAAGAATCACAGTCGGTTGGGTCTCTTGGGACTGGAGCCACTTAGAATTGGGCATTGCTGCATGTTAGATAAGACTTCTCGCGTGCTAACTAGAGAAAAGGTGCTGGTTCATATTTGTTGCCAAAATTTTGAGCAACACAAAAGTTGAAACACACTTTCCTATATTTATATAGACATATTTGTTGAAATTTAACTGTGATTTCGTCATTTCTACATCTGATACAATGTTACTAAGTTGACATGAATAATACAAATTCTATAGAATAAAAGTTGACTCCTTTTTTACCATCAGAAATAATTTATATTCTTATAGTTGGATTCGTTTATATAGAAATGTACGTAAATATAAGTATTTGGTGTACGTACATGTGACACTCTTTTTAACAATTGAATAAAGTTTCTTCGTAGGGCCAAACATAATTTTACATCAACCTTACTTGCGCTTATAATCAAACTCATTAAACAATGAATAAGAAACATTTGAAGTGTAAAATTGGTTATAATATCGAGTTTATACACAGACATTTTCCATTTTGATGGATTCGTTAAGTTTTCTGTAGAAGGTCTACTTCACATACATATGGGTTTTAACATATATGTGTTCATTATATAAAGCTAATTACCTAATTAAATTATTCATAATTATATTGTTAAAATATGAAAATATTTGTTGGTTGATTTAAAATTTTGTTGAATGATTGGAGTGCAAAGCTAGAACTATTATTTTGCCCTAACAAAAAAAGAAAAAAGAAAAGAAAAGAATAGAGATTGATGGACAACACATCACTGACTGTCTTATGATTTGAGATGTTTGGAATTGACATTTGAATTGTCATTTCAAGTACCCTCTTTTCCTTCCACCACTCTGAGAATGATGACCCCTCATATATATATAGAAGATAAGATGGATGAAAAGTAATTTCTCCTCTTGCCCATACCCATTCGATACCTTGACATTTATTTGTTTCTTTAAACGTAAATAGATCTATTGGAGTCCATTTTTCATTTTATTTTTATTCCTTTTATTTCATCTTTTCCCGATTTGTGTTTTCTCCCAAACAAACAAACAAACAAACTAGTAGTGAAAGAACACTACAATTTCCTGATATTGCCTAGCTTTCCAACTAGATTGGTGGAGGACTATATTTTATTTGCCTTCAAAAGATCAAATCTAAATGGAAGTCAACTCTTGATAGAATGTTGGCACAACTTTATATTCAGTGGGAGATAAAAAGTGGACACCTGGGTGACACTAAGGAGCAAATTTTTCTATGGACACAAGTCACACCATTGTAAAGTTAACAAAAATGTTGAGATATGTACACTATTAAGTGATTTGTGTATTATACTAAATATGACAATTTAATTTGGTACTTTAATTTTGCCTACTTTGGAGTTATAATAAAGATTCTTGTTTTGTTAGTTATCGTCGTAAAGTTTTAAACAATTTATCAAGTTATAGGAATCTTCCTCATTTGATTGAGCTCGGTGTCGATTTTGAAAAATATTACACAGTCATTTTCTCATCTTTCTCTCACGCGCAAACATCCTTTCTCTGTCTCTTCAATTTTTTTAGTCATTGAATTGATGATTGGATATGGAGAGAGTTGTTAGGAAAAAAGTTCAATAAATTGGAATCAAAATAATCATACATACATACTCTTATTTTGTGGAGAGTAAAGGTTCAAAAAATTATTTCCCATTAGTGCATGGTGGGATCCTATATATAGTCAACCCAAGACCTTGAAAACCTTTAAAAATCTTGATTCTTGACACACACCCCCTTTTCAAATGGAAGGTCGGCCATCTTTTATGTGATGAAATGATGGCTGACCAAAAAAAATAAATTGGTTTGACAAAATTAAACAAGTCTTGGTAGAAATTATTACCTCATGACTCCATTGGATCCCATATATAATGGCTTAAAATCGACAATGTAAATATCTTTGTTACAAACATTGCATGACAAAGTATAGTCGTTTTAGATTATTAACAAAAAATATATATATTAATTGAATTCTTTGTGCATATCATAGACGACGTGTAATTAGCTAAATTATATTAATTAATTATGATCAATTTTCTAAGTTATGATCCCCAAGTTGCAGCAAGTAGGGTCTCGAATCATTAGGGATGATGCGTTTTCTAGGGATAAGATATAGATGCTGTCACATAAAAATTATTTATTTATTATTATTTTTTTAATTTGTGGTATCAACTTGCCCCATCAAGGTTTCCTAATTGGGGAAAAAGTAAAAAACTTAATAAGTATATTTTATTCGTGTGATCTAATTAAGAATAATTGTTTTCCTATTGCACGTAACACCAAAATGTGACATGAATAGATTAATTAAATTCCGAAATGTTATTTTCTTGACCTTTTGGGTGTAGACTTTAAAAGAAGGATTGCTACTTTATATCGTGATTAATTAGTTACATAATATATATAGATGGAAGCTCAGAACACGCGACAACCTACTAAAAGTGGAATTTCACCATAGTCGATAATTATTACATTTAATTTCTAAAATTGGAAGGACTAATCTTTTGAGTTTGTTTATTTACTAAATAACCTTTTCATATTAAATGTTAAATATCAGATAAAAACAATTCTTATACCACTAACTTTATCAATTGAAAAATTTTCAGCAATTCATTATTTTTATTTTTTTTATTAAATGTTAAATATCAGATAAAAAATCCTGCATGTATACTACAAGGACTAAATAGGGTTTGAAGTGCTCTCTCTCTCTCTCTCTCTCTCTCTCTCTCTCTCTCTCTCTCTCTCTCTCTCTCTCTCTCTCTCTCTCTCTATGGTCTGTATATATTCATAAAAAAATTGGAATTTTTTTTTTTTATTAATAATTTACAAGCATGACCACATATTAGGAGCAAGTTGAACTAGAAAAAANATGGTCTGTATATATTCATAAAAAAATTGGAATTTTTTTTTTTTATTAATAATTTACAAGCATGACCACATATTAGGAGCAAGTTGAACTAGAAAAAAGAGCCCACTTTCTGAATCGGTTCATTGCATTGTGGGATATGTTTTACACATTTTCAAGAGAAAGAGGATTACTGAGAGGAAACCCGTGTATATGTAACGACATATATAGAGGCCATTACAAGCAGTGTTTGTTAAGGACGCCAGACAAAGTGAGAGAAACTGTAACACTTTTAATGATACATAATTGTCTGAAGGTACGAATAAATCTATGAAAATCTTAATCATAAAGTATGTTTATAATACCTAGCTAAAGCCTAAAGGGAAACAATGAATACACTTGCTATATATCACTTTTAGCTTGCAGAAACTCACATTATAATTAGGAACCACCTTGTCTGAATTTACTATCAGTGACAACATTTCTGCTTCCTTTATTTTTACTTTTATTAATAACTATCTGTAACAGATGTCATAGGAGGGATTTATTTATGATTTATGTTCAACATACACTCTCTGTACATATCTAGATTATCTTCATAAGTTGAACTTGTAAGTTTTATGCACTATGTCCAATCGATTTTGGACGTAAATACTTTCGATATGATTAATACATTGTTATTTAATTTAACTAATATTCTAATAAATTAAATAATAAGTCCATAGATTTAAATCGTTGTGATTGTAAGATACAAATTATATATGACTGAATGTTAAATTATTCGTGATCGTAAGTAATAATGAGATACGAATATTATTATTACGAATAGATCATCACGTGTGGCATATCTCACTTTTGCAGTGAGTAGTTGATCTAAATATAGTTTTTATCTAAATACAAAACATATCCTTACTGTGAATTGAAATTATTTTAAATTTCGTTATGCATAATAAAGTAAATTCCCAACAAAACTTTTAAGAATGAGTCACTGACTCAGGGTGACACTTGAGTTCATGATTTTAACTCGGGTGTGATACCATATCAAGATATTTAATTTAAAGATTCAAATTCTTAAAAGAATTTATTCATGTATTTTTTATTTTCAAAAAGACACCCTATATTGCATTCCTAAAAATATAAAATCAGATCATTAAAAGCTGAACAAAAATCTGAATTAGTAGGTGTGTGATATGATGCAACTCTTTAAAACTAGAGCTGATTTTCGCAGTTGACTTGATGAAGCCCACATGTTCAAGAATTTTGAGAAATAAAAAAGATTTGGTGGGGTTCATATCAAAAGTTTTTGCAAATGGCATGTTTCTTGTAAACCTTGATTTTCATTTCGACCACTTACAAAATATCAATTTATGTTCACCGAGTATGGTGATATCTGGTTGATGTTGGTCTTGCTCAATTAGTCTTGAACATATATTTTCGAAGATTTTGTCCACTATGGGAATTAGTGAGGCCCAATAAACTTCCTCTAATTGCCACTTCTTCATGTGTGCCCTAAACTTTCTATTACACTTTGTAGGCCCCAACTCTTTCGACTTGCTTAATAAGTTGAATTCGAGTATAATTCATAAAAAATTAAAAATCTTACAACAAATATCCTATAGAGTTATGTTAGTATCAATGTTTTAAAATCCGACTCGAGCATCGACCCAAAAAAGGAGAATGGGTCAAGATTCAAAAGATTCAATTGAGATCGAATTGGGGTCAAACCGGAAATAATAAATAAATATTTATAAACATTTTAATTTTGTTTTGATAATAGTATATAATTACATTTTTACACCACCAATTCAAAATAAATACAAATGTGACATATGTATGTTTTTTTTAATATAAAACTCGAGTTTTTAATTTGTTGGATCACTTGGAAACTCATTCCAATTGTACTATATAATTTGTAAAGTTTTAAAAAAAAATGTTAGCAATATATAGGAATTGAGTAATTTAATTTTGTAGTCATACACCATGTGGCCATAAATAATATTAAACAAGTATGATTTATTGAAGTTTCTCAATCCCATCTTGAAAGTGTATTGAAAAGGTGTGCTTTATTGAAGATTGTCAATCCCAAATTGGAAGTTTATGAATTATGGGATTCAAGAAATGGATATATAAGAGTTCTATGAGGGTAGAAAAATGAGTAAACGGGTAGCCATCTTTTAGGTAACATTTTTATTATAAAGTAATAAATTTGTTTTATTAAAAAAAAAAAAAAAGAGTTTTGGTAAACGGTCCAATCCTTAAAATCATGACCAGTTCCAATTTTTTGATCTGGTTCCCAATTTTCACGGTTGAACCGATTGATATGTCTGATTTTAAAAACATTGATTAGTATCACAAACATACCAAACGTACACTTAATGCGTTGGACATGTAGAATTAAGTTAAGGAGGATAGGCTCATTATTGTAGGTTTTTCTTGACCTAACATAAACTATTCATATCAATTTAATCAAAATGAACAGTATCCTACATTAAATACCGAATTGAACAAACTTATGTACCGATTATAATAGTAAACTCAACCTACAATACTTTTTGTTCAAGCCTAAATTCCAGTAAATAATCTGAATAATCATGCTAAAGTACAGAGAAATTTTGACTGAAAACTTGACAGACAACACATTGGAAGATGAAAGATAAAAAATATAGTCCAATCATTTGCGACACAGTAACGTCGGTAGTTGGGGTTAAATCTACCAATGACCACCCAACTTTATACTTAATGTTATTATGACCACTCAATTTGATTTTGTTTTATCATGGTCATTCAATTTTATATTCATATAACATTTCACAACGGCCACACAATTTCTTTTAATCATTTTCACTAATTTTAAAGGGGGTAAAACGGTAACTTTGTATTATATATATATATAATAAATAAATAATATTATATATATATAATAAATAAATAAATAAACAAAAATATTTTTTTATTTAAAAAGGTTTATTTTAAAATAAAGTTTTTATTTTTTTCTAAGTACCTTTTTTAAAATAATTTTTTATGGAACTTTTTTTAAAAATAACTTTTTATTTTATTTAATTTTTCTAAGTAATTTTTTTAAAAAATAAGTTTTTATTTTATTTTAAAAACTTTTTTAAAATAAGTTTTTATTTTATTTTATATTTTTAAGTATGATTTTTTCAAATAAGTTTTTAGTTTTTATTTTTATTTTGTTAAATTTATTTATACATATAATGTAAAGTTACCGTTTTTCCCTTTTTAAAATTAATGAAAATTGTGAAAAGAAGTTGGGTGATCATGGTAAAATATTTTATAAAATTAGGTGATTATAGTGAAACATTATATGAAATTGGCTATGGTGAAATAAAATTAAATTGGGTGATCATGTTGATATTAAGTATAAAGTTGGACGATCATGATGAAACACAATTAAATTTGACGATCATAATAACATCAATTATAAAATTAAGTGATTATTGATGGATTTAACACTTGGTAGTTGTTCCGTAAAAATTTCTCGTACCCGTGGCTTTTCCTAATCTGAATGACCAAATCGAAATGGCCTTGTTGCCTGTCATCAGATGCTAATCTGATGTGACAAGTCTATATATGCATGTGAAGCATATTATAATGACTGATGGTCTTGACCACTCCTAGTCAGAAACACGATCACCCCAACCCCAAATCCCCTACACCCCCACCCCACCCAACCCAACAGAAACACACAACTAGAAAATGTTCTAAATTCTCGAAATGTGTCATTGATAAATCCCTCCATCAGTTACACTATTCCTCACTTTGTACCGGGGCTTAGTTGTATCATCAGTGTGTGTGTTTTTTGCAGTTATAGGGTGTGGTGAGGCACTGATTTCCACGTGGAATTTATGGCCAATTAGCTGACAGTACTGCTGAGCTGCCACCCTAACTATCTTCTTTTCATTTATGGAGGAAGAGAAAAGAGAACTGATTAGTTCATGCCTTTTCCATATTCTATCAGTCTTGCCTTGTTCTTTTTGCCTCTCTTTTTCTTTTTCTATCTCATCGATCCATCTTTCAGTTCTGAAACAGTTGCAGTCACTGCAGTTCAGTACAGTTAGATTAAATATTTGATTTTTCTTCTGATGGGTCAATTCAAATCGTGTGTGGAATTTATTGTGTGGCTAATCAGTGCTCACAAATCATTTTTGTTCAATCTTTTGATAAGGTTAATAAATGCATTTTGAACGAGTCAAAGATGAGACCCGGAGCACGCGTTATTGGCCATGCCCTACGCTTTTGGACGTTTTCTCGTTTAGCAAAACGATTTAGGCAAATTGCGTTTAATGGGACTAAGGTTCAATGTCATAATGTAACATATTTGTGACATTACAGTTACGATGTAGCATATTTTTGATGTTAAAGTTATGATTCATGGTATACCGATCATCTAAACAAAGCACGTACAAAGTCGGAGATAGTTTTAATTAATAAAAATTAATGGACAACTCTTCGTGATATAACTTCTCAATGAAAGTTTTTTATTGTATCTTGTGAGATAATTGACAAGAATGAGTGACCATTAGTGCTGGATAAATTTTCTTTTAAGTGAATTGTATTCCTACCTCAAAAATATTTAATAGAACATTTTAGCATTTCGTGTGAGTTAAATTTGATTTTGTTTAATCTAATTTAAGTTAAAACTAAACTTATTATTTTTTAATTAAGTAGTTATCTACATACATGAACAAATTAATTAATCGATTATTGCTTTTATTGATTTGACCGACGAACTACACAGGAAATACTCCTTTCTTTCAGCATCATTTTTGAAAAGTAACAATTCTACCTCTAGTAAGTTACACACAAAGTTCAAAATGGTCATGATTGAGTTGTTTTACACGCGTTAGATCTACTTTTGTTCTCTCTTTCCTCTCATCGATGTTCAAGAATTTTGATTCTCGTGATAGAATAAGCTTTAAGTCATTAGGGTTCATTTCTATAAGTCACGTACTTTCGGTCGATTTTCCATCGTAGTCTTCGCCTTATCTTTGTTCAAGCTTGAAAAACCTAAATGTTCCTCTACAACATGCACTTTTTAGAAAATGACCGTTTTTATGGAAATTAGTAACATTGTCACTTTTAAATGAAAATACAAAAAAAGCCCTAAATGTTTATTTTTGTCATAAAACTTAACTATTACAAGTATTTGCATAGTTTTTTTTAGGCAACTCTTGAAACTTTGAGACAAGATTCATTTTGTAAGATAGTTGGGTGGTACTCTAGATAGTTCTAACTGTCTTGGAAGATATTTTGCCTAATCACGAGAGTTTCAACTATTTTGTATAGACAGATAGACTAATCAAGATATTTTAAGCCCTTGCTTGAGTTCCATTATTTATCAAAGAATACATTTTTGAATAGTAGATTGATGAAAAATGCGTGATTAAAAAATAAGGAAATGTTTTGAATTTACGTATAATATTATTTTTATTGAATAATATGTGGTTGAAAAGAAGAAAAAGAAAAATATATTTTACAAATAATGTGAATCAAACAATGGCTAAATGTCTATACTAGTTAGTTAAAAGTGTCTTGATTAGTCTTATTGTCACAATTAAAACTAATTTTCATCTTTCCCAATAGTTAGAATTATCTAGCATGCCAACAATTGTCTTGCAAAATGAATCTTCTTTTAAAAGTTTTCAAGATTCGCCTCAAAAGTTGTGTATCAAAATGAATAATTTCTTAAAAGCTTTCAAGATTTATTTTAAAAGTTGGGCACCAACTAAAATAGCATTTTATCAACGAAAAAGGATATAATTGACATTTTAGATTAAAAGCGTTCATTTTCCTAATTTTCCCCAAAAGTATCCATTTTTATCTCTCACTAGAAAAGGGATTGACTCACGAATCTCACAATGTTTAAGTCAATAATATTCCAAACGTCACTCGTTAATGTCTCATCCATCTTAAGGACATCATAGTCATAACTTCTCACTTCTCCGTGAATGAAAGATTTGTGCATCAATCTACGTTAGATAATTTCTTGAACAGTTCATATCAAATAACAATGACATAAGATTAATTGTGGATCCAAATATTTGGGTTTTCAATGTGGATTCCCAACAAGTTTAATTATACTATTTTAGCATATTTACCCCTCAATGAGAGAATAAAAAACATTTGATGAGGGAATTTCAATTTATAACAAGAAACTGATGCGGACACTCTTAAAACCCTATAGGTAATAGGATTTTCAAGATGTTCATGCAAAGTAAAGTTAAAACCCTAAGAGGGGATTACCTTAATAACCAAAGTTAAAATGGAAGCCAAGGGAGAAGGAACTCGTTTGGATGCAGCAGTAGCAGTCCTTTCAGGGACAATGTGGCAGGTGAATTAGAGGTGGAGCCGTGACGGCAAGGCCGACAAGGGTGAGCTTGTCTTGTCATGTCAACTTCACTTTGAAGTGCCATACCTTTCTGACCTTTTTACCACCAAATTTTACCCTGCAATAAATATGGCTCATTTAATATTAGGAAAATTTATGGATGGGCTTTTTAACATGGGTTTTTCCAAACGGCTGGGGCCAATGTGGCCCATTGGATTTGGACATTAGGGTTTGTTTGAGTCCAATATTTTGGGAGAATAAATTATGTAATAGTACTTTTTTGAAAAATGTGTGATAAAAAGTAAGAATTTTTTTTTTTAAATTTACATGTAAAATTATTTTATTGAGAGAATATGTGATTGAAAATGAGTTTGGAAAAAAGAAAATGAGTTCATAGAATATGGCTTAAAGAGGGGCTCAATCTTCAAAATTGAAATTTTAGATCGTTAAGCAACGAATACTGTCGATGTGGACACTAAAATTGTAAAAAACTGTTGGTTCAATAAGAGGAAAATGTCAAAAAGAATTGATAATTTTGTCCTCTATTATCTACATTGCCGATTTGGATATCCATAATTACACCAAGTCAAAGGTAGGAAACCACATTCATAATTTTCCCTTTGATACTATGCCAAGGTAGGAAATCACATTCATAAATTTTTTTTTTCTTTAATTACTAGGTTAGATCATATGCCCCTTCAAAGTTTTGTGTTTATTTTACTCCATGTATCAATAAAAAACTCACATATGTAGAGTTTGATTAAATATGCTGTTGCATGACATTAATGCCTTTGGCCCCCACATTTCTTAACAAAACAAACTTCGATTGTCGTCTGTCTTGGTGAGAAGCTTCTTGACTTCCTAACAAGCTCTTCGTAAAACAGCTTCTCAAAACTCCATTGCTAAGTTCATCTGTTCATTACACAAAGTTGTTGTCTTTACAGCCACTATAACTAATATCACGCCAAGCCCTCCTCCTTGTCCCCAGTGGATGCCACGAATATTAGCGTCAAGCTAAGTTGCGGTGCGTGACACTACCTGATGAAGCAGTTGAGGCTTCACATGTGACATTTCATGATCAGGTCCATTTGTGTAATTTGGATGAGAATAAGCTTGGACTTGCCAATGTGACTCTACATGAAATGCAACTTTGATCCACCAACATGAAATTGTGGGGGAGGTAAACACACGGATCCTCTTACTTCAATTTCTTTACAATCAGACCCAATTATTTTTATTGACATTCCCACTAAGATTTTTTTTTTTTTACTTCAGACCTTAATGGTTATGACCATTACAATTAACAGCCCAATGACCTAAATAGGCCCAAATATTCATAACCGCAATTTTGTTCAGTGACTGAGCACTCTTCAACTCAAGCCCAAAATGAGCGACTCTCCCAACGTCCTTTGGCGGCCCAGAAGTTTGTAAGCCCAAATAGATACATTCATGTACTTAATAAATCCAAAACCAGCCAAGACCATGCCCAACTTCAGTAGAATACCATGGCCCTATTATATTTCATAACTATAATGACCCATCAACTGAATTGGATATTAACCCTCAAAAAATAAAAAATAGCACATTGTATTTTTTTATAGCACTGATTTCCTTTCACCAACAGATCACTTCAATATGTTTCTACGGAGAATGCCTCACATATCTATCCATTTATAGCACTGATTTCCTTTGCAAATTTAAAATGTAATTTTAAAGATTACCTTCAAGCTCGAGGTGTTGAAATTGGGAGAAAAAATCGTTAACAAATGCAATTTTGCAGATTTAGAAATAAAGACAAAATTCATGACTCCAATTTTGCGGATTTAGAAATAAAGACCGCATCACCTTTTCCAATTAAATCTTAACCCACACTAAGCTCATGTTTGTCACCCTTTAAAATAAAACTTTTTAATTTTCACACATTTTTAATCATACAATTAAATGCTAAAATATTTTACACGTAATTTCAAAACTCTTTTTCCACTTTTTAACTACACATTCTCCAAAAAATCACCATTCAAAACATCATTTTTTTTTACTAAATGTAGCAGCCCGACCTGAAGTGTACACTCCCGTTGACCCATTTTGAGCGTCTAAGCTCATGTTCTCCTTTGATACACAATTTGAATTTAACTGGTGACAAAGAAAGGAAGCTTGTCAAGACAGATATCGCTTTTGTGGGTGGCTTTCATGGAATTGGGGACAAACTACGTGGAAGGAAATATGTAACGTTCATATTTGGGTGTGAAAATGAGCAAGAAGTCGATCTTGAAGGATAGATGTATCACCCACAAGGAAACTCATCGCCTTTCCATGGGAGAAGAGTATATCGTGGCTCTCTACAAGTCGATAATGAGGATGATTTCGTTTTAGGATTTTAAATCTTTCAGAAAAAATATTTCATTTGAAAATAAAACTTGGAGAATAAATAGCTAAAAGTTGTTTTTAGCATTTTTAGTTTCGTATGAAGAAAATTTTCATGATTAGCTCAAGTTTTCTTGAAAGTAAGCTGATCAACCACGGGTTGAGTTCATAGCTTTCACCTTGTTTGAAAGTTGTCTTCGTGATTTTAGATAAGTGAGAAAGAAACAATAGTATAAAAAATGGTAGAATTGATATAAGTTGCTCATGGGCTATCCAGCGTGTTAGTTTTCTTAAAACAACAGGGATTATCTGATCTATGGAATAGAAGTGATTCGTTAATCTTTATTAACGTTGAATGACACTATTTGTCGGAAGGGTATTTTTGTCATTTCAAAGCACACACGGACCATTCATTTGGAAGATGTTAAAGTTAGCATACGAGCTAGAGCTGGAGGAGCTTGGGTTGAACTGAAGATGAAGGAGCTGTAGCAGTTAGTTTGTTATATCAGTGAGCTGTAAAAATGTGTTAGTTAATTAGTTGTCTATTGATGTATGGCCAGCTGGTCTTAACTGAATCATACTTGTATAGTATTTATATGGCTGAAGTACATACATTTCCTTTTGAGAAAGAATTAATAAAATTTAGTTCATCTCTTTCTTTTCTTCTTGCCTTTAATATGGTATCAGAGTAAAAGTATTCCGCATAATCATTCTTCTCGCACTTTTCTTCTCCATTGTTGATTCTGGCATCTAATTTCAAATGGAGCCACAGAGATTAATGATGATCCTTCGAGTCCGTTCTTCTTGCATCATTCTGATAGCCCAGGACTGATTTTGGTATCGCAGTAGCTCGTCGGAGATAACTATGTCTCTTGGAGCCGTGCAATGATGATTGCATTGCCTGTCAAAAATAAGTTTGGATTCATTGATGGATTTATAGTTGAATCCGATGGTACAAATTCTGAATTACTCAACTCTTGGATTCGAAACAACAATATTGTTATTTCGTGGATCTTGAATTCAGTCTCGAAAGATATATCTGCCAGTGTGACATACGCTGCAACAGCAAATGAATAAATGGAATGATCTTAAGGAAAGATTCCAGTAGAAAAATGGCCCACGCTTTTTTCAATTAAGAAGAAACTTGATGAATCTGGTGCAAGATCAAGATAGTGTAAGTCTGTATTTCACTAAACTCAAAACCATATGGGAAGAACTAAGCAATTATCGACCCACCTGCAATTGTGGAAAATGTACCTGTGGTGGTTTAAATGAGCTGAACAAACATTATTAGGTTGAGTACACTATGTCTTTTCTGATGGGTCTACATGATTCATATTCACAAATCAGAGGGCAGATAGTGCTCATGGATCCTCCGCCTCAAATTAACAAAGTCTGCGTTAATTTCTCAAGAAGAAAATCAAAGGAGAATTGGTACTCAAGTGAATTTTGGAGCTGATCAAAATAGAGCTGCAACATTTGCTTTCAAGGCAAATAATGGGAAATGAACAGTTCAACATGGAACATATAATAACACTTCAAGGTTTGGCAATTATGGTGGAGGAAAGAAGAAGGAAAGACCTTATTGCACTCATTGCAACATTCATGGCCATTCTGTTGATAAGTGTTACAAAATACATGGCTATCCACTGGGCTATAAATCAAGATCAAAGGATAGCTCTTAAGGTTATGCCAATCAGATTAATCAGATCTCCACAAATGTATCGATTCATAAGGTTGAAAATGGACAGTATGATCAACAGACAGGAGTAGGAGATTTTGTGCAAAATGTAAATCCCAATCAATACCAGCAATTGATGTCTATGATGTCCTCTCATCTGGCTTCAAACCCTGTTGCAACAACATCAGATCATGAAGACAACAATGACAGTTCTTATGCATCAGGTATATGCTATTCCATATAGTAAATCCCATGTTCTCATCCAAGAACATTTGGATAGTGGATTCAGGTGCAACCAGGCATGTATGTTCTGGCTTCTGCCTTTAAATCAATAAGGATAATGGAAAACTCTATTGTTACTCTGCCAAACAACACACAAATACCTGTTAAACTATGTGGTGAAGTCATATTGAGCCCTGATCTTATACTAGATGATGTCCTCTTTGTGCCACAATTCAAATTTAACTTGTTATCTATTAGTGCTCTAACAATTGGATCTCATCTCACTATTGGTTTCTTTCGTGATCATTTCATCATCCAAGATGCCAAAACCAAGAAGATGACTGGCAAGGGTGATAAGCAACATGACTTGTATGTCCTTGACACCAAAAATTTAAAATCAACTTCATGTACTAATCCTGTCACTATCCCTAATGCACTTGTAAATAGTGTGTCTGCCCAAGTGTGGCACAATAGATTAGAGCACCTGTCATTCAGAAAGTTAAGAGTATTTGAAAGACAAAATTTCTTGTAATGTTTGGAAATTCAATAAATGCTCTCATTGCTATGTTTGTCCTCTTGCTAAACAAAGGAGATTGTCATTTGAATCTAACAAT
>CAIGRN010187048.1:0-15175 GCA_903798345.1 Fraxinus anomala
TCGTCGTTTGTCGTTGGGCGACAGCCCGTCGCCTGCTTGTCGCTCGAGCGAACTGCAATCTTTTTCCATATTTTTCGAATTTTACACGATTTTGGACCTAGTTTCCTTGTTTTAAGGTTTTGGACGGTTCTTCTATAAATACTAGACTCTTCATTCAGTTTATTAAACATTTTAGTTGTTAAATTGTAATTTTCTTTCCATTGGTTGTTATAAAGTATTCGATTTATCTGTCTATTCTCTTTTTCTTACTTGCTTTCTTTTAATCTTGTTCTTATTTGTGCGATACATACTTCATATCGCGTCATACCTCATCTTCAATTCCTAACATGCTAGATGAAAGATCATTTCAAAGAAAAAAAAATACTTCGCAACTTACGGAAATTTACATAGTATATGATGATATAAGGAAATTTAAGTTACAGTAGGCGTGAAAGTGTCATCCTCCAACAAAGCTTCAAGGTTGATTAGATCATCAAAATCAAGACCCCATCACACTTGGCCTTCAGGGAAAATCAAGAAGATCAAATCAAATTTTACACAAGTTCCATCAATGAGAAGCAATAATATTCGATTTTAGCAAAATCGTTGGTCATTCAGTTAAAGTGATCATGTGGAGAGTCGGAGACATAACTTAGGTCAAATATGTTCATGTACAAAATAGTTACGGCTAAAATCATAACATAGTCTATTCTCTAAACATGACGATAAATATCACAATTATTTGGAGATCATAAGATTACTGTTGCCAACAAGAAACCCTCTTGTTGGCACCCTTTTCATTGTATGATTATGGGTCGTACTTAAGAGTGTAAGGCATTAGTTACCCAGCATTGAGGTAAGTGGTTCACCTGATACCCACTAGAGAAGTCTTGGGCTGTGGGATATTGACCTCACAGCCTTGACAAGGGGTAACAAAAATACGCTATGAATAGGCCTACTTTCATTTCTGAGACAACATCGAGCAATCCGCGGTACCGATCTCGAGCGTCTGGGTACTGAATCAGTGCCTTCTGTAATCTTTCATCTGTTTGCTTTCTACTTTTTTTTAAGAAATCATAGTCATCCTTCTTAGGTTCTGTTACTTGCATGTTATTACCTGCAATAAGTATGACAAGATCCCAATTCGGTTCACATGGTGCTGCCACGTCATTTGTCATTCTAGAAGGTTCAATGGTTAGTTTGTTAGAGAGCAAAATCTGTTACAAGGGTCTATAAATAGAATAAAAGTAAGAGGAGTAAGATATGCAAATATTGAGTATTTGTTGAACCAATTAGGAGAGATCAAGGCCTCTCGAATGCCCTGGATTATGTTTTAATTCCATGCCTTTCATTCCAGTTAATATCAATCCAATTCTTCTATTTTACAATATACAATTCCAGTAAATTTTATCTTTCAATCACCTTACAATTTCAGTGTTCTATCCCATAACTTAGTGTATAACACTCTAGCTATTCCTTTCCAGTAGCAGTAGCAGTAAACAGTAGCATGAGCAGCAACTAATTCTCACCATCAGCAGCCATAATTTGCACTTTATCAACCAAATTAGCCAGGATCCTATCAATTGGTATTAGAGCAGGCACCATGTCTTCAGGTCTCGGTTACCACTTAGGGTATATGGGCACCTGCTCGACCTGGACGCCGAGTCGAAAGCTCGATGGTTTGTCATGGTTTCCATTGGGGGTTTATGGAACTTGATCCCACATCAAAAGTATGGGAGGAAAATGTGGGGTTTATAACCCTTTGAGCACCCTTCTCTTAACAACTAGCTTTTGAGGGTAAGTTCTACCCAAGGGGTTATGATAATTGTATTAATTGGTATCAGAGCACTCGATTCTAGGGAGAATGGCAACAGAATTCAACAAAGAAATGGAAAAAGAGTCAGGATTGGATGCACAAGGCCGCATGGACATATCAATCTTCTATGGAGAAGATACATATTGGTGGGTGTCGGAGGTGGAGAAGACTTAGCCAGAAATCAGATGTCGGAGACAGAGAAAATCAAGGCTGCCACATCCTATTTTGGCTGACAAATATGGGGTTGGTTTCAGAAGGTAGATCAACAACAACCTGTGCAAACTTGGAGAGAATTGAAAGGGTTGATGCTTGACAGATTTCAATCTTCTCAAGATTTCATGAAGTAGAGGGAGGAGGTAATGAAACCCGATATTTAGAGGGACATGGCAGCAATAATGAAGGAGCTAGACTAGATGATCAAAAAATGGGAGGTAGAAAAGGGTCCGACGGAGATGAAATTGGGGCAATTACAATTGAATCGAAAAAAAATGGAGGCGATTCAGAAATCTATGGCATCAGTGACCCTTCCTAAAGCAGCAATGAACAGATCGTTGGAAGAGGATATCCTCATCAAGGAGCTGAAATTCACCAGAACTTCTGAAATTTTCCCAAAATTGGATGAGGTTGGCGCATGTAATGGTAGCTTGAACCACCAAGATAAACCATGGAAAGCTGAGCTTGGAGGCCCAAAACTCTTCAAACCTGGATTGAGCGCAGAAGAGTGGAAGACGAACAGTGACTGTTGGGGGGAGAAATCAGCGCCAGGAAACAATGAAGGAATTGAAATCTGAGATGCGGTGCTTACCGAGCATAAAGAAGCCAATGGAACACCTCAAATAAGGCATGAGTATTGGGGCATCAAAGGAATTTAGTCTTGGAGGAGTCATGATGGGAACATGGTAAAAAATAGAGGAAAATAGGATTGCATTCACTTTGCCGGAACCAGCCATTTATTCTGAAACTCCACTGCAATCTGATGGAATCGGGACAAATGTACCCAACTGGAACCACCATGTTGAAGCAGGGAAGATGGAGATGCAAAGCCTGGACATATTTGAAATTGTATCAGCACCGACGACTTCAGAAAGGGTGTTGGAGGAAGACTCCGACAGAGCAAATCAAAGATGGATTGGCCGGGTTCATCTTTTGGAAAGTCCGCAAAGGAGAGTGACTAGGTATGGAATTTTAATGGATTGAAATATCTCATTTCAACATTTACCTTTCCAACTGCGAAATTTATTTTGTATTGACATTGTAGCATAATGCATTGGTTCATCATGTCGCCCAGTTTTCTTGCCTTTCACAGATAGAAGTGAAAGCACACGCTCATCGACATTCCAAATTCACTGTCCCCATACTCTTTTGTCCCCTTTTTCTGAAATGACTGTACTCTGAAGATTTGATAAATGCGAGCTGCAGCTTAAGTTGCATTACGAACAGCAGCCAATGAATGTTTTAATGACAATCCATGGGGCAAGTCATCATAACCAACTAAAGTTGCAGTGCGCTCAGATAATGTTTCTACAACTTTCTCTTCATTATCACCCTCCTTTGAATTCTTCAGGTTATGTGAAAAAAGGGGGTAACTTAGGGCAGACTCTGCAAGATAACCAGAAATTCCTTTATGTCCATTGCAGGATGCTAAGTCATCAAGAGTTCTTCCAGAAAGACATTTGGGGGTGGGATCTGTCACTGCTCCAGGAGCTGCACCTATGGAGATGATGAAAGCCACCATGCGCTCTCTAAAATTGTAATTGTTGGAGCAAAATACAGATATAAGATTTGTCCACAGATATAAGTGGACTTATAATATCAAGGATTACTGTAAAAATAAAGGAGGGAGAAAGCTGAAGAAAAAGCACAATTGGCGAGAAAATTGGTTATCTCAATTTCTTACTCAAATCGTGAAGAATGTACAGTATATATAAAGAAGGAAATGAACTAAAATGACTAAAATGATCTCAACTATTTACATAATTTCTAATATTCCCCCTTAAGATGGGAGAGATGAACATTCAGAATTCCCATCTTATCTATCAAATGCTTGAAATGAACTCCTCCCAATGCCTTTGTCAAAACATCTGCCAACTGATCATGGGATGGAACATGAAGCATTTTGACTTCTCCAACTTGAACATTGTCTCTCACAAGGTGACAATCAATTTCTATATGTTTGATTCTCTCATCGAAAATCGAGTTGCTGGCAATGTCGATTGCAGATTTACTATCACAAAATAATAAGACAGCTCTATCCTGTTTGATACCAAGATCATCAAGTACATTTTTCAGCCAACTTAACTCACATACAGCCGCAGCCATAGATCTGTACTTTGCTTTTGCTGATGATCTAGAGACAGTGGGCTTTTTTTTTATCTCCAAGACACCAATGAATTGGAAAACACAGTATCCAGTTATAGATCTCCTAGTGTCTGAGCATGCTGCCCAATTAGCATCGCAAAACCCTTTAAGAATCATGTTTGATTTACTTTCAAACATCAACCCCTGTGCTGGTGTTCCCTTCAGATATCGAATAACATGGTGAGCAACCTCCAAATGTGGTTGCCTTGGTGATTGAAGAAACTGGCTGAGTACTTGTACAGCATATGATAGATCCAATCTCCTTATAGTCAGGTATAAGATCCTTCCTATCAATCTCCTATACATTCTAGCATCCTCAATGAGTTCTCCCTGATCTTTACCGAGTTTTAAATTTTGTGGCAAAGGAAATTTTGAAGGTTTTGCCCCAAGGTACCCTGCATTAGATAACACATTCATAGTATACTTTCTTTGATTAATTGATATTCCTTTTGCTGATCTTGCTATTTCTAGCCCCAAAAAAACTTCAAAACCCCCAAGTCTTTCAGTTTGAATTGCTCATTCAACTCTCTCTTAAATTGTTCAATATGACAGATTATTGCCTCCTATGATGATATCATCCACATAAATGAGTAAGGTAGTAAAGGATCCATTTTCTTGTTTGCTAAACAAAGAGTAGTCAGATTTTGACAGTCTANCATTGTCTAGATGCATGTTTAAGTCCATAAATGGACTTGTTCAATCTGCAGACAAGTTGTTCACCACACTCCCCCTGCTGCTCATACCCCTTAGGCATCCACATGTAAACCTCCTCATCGAGTTCACCATGGAGGAAAGCATTGTTTATGTCTAATTGATGAAGGTGCCAACACTTATGAGCAGCCACTGCCAGTAAAGTCTTCACAGTTACGAGCTTAGCAACAGGCGAGAAAGTCTCTTCATAGTCAAGTCTAGCTTGTTGCATAAATCCTTTAGCAACAAGCCTGGCCTTCTTTCTTTCCTCAGTCCCATCAGAGTTGAGTTTGACCTTTAAAACCCACTTCCAGGCTACAGGTTTTTTATGTGCAGGTAAAGGAGTTGCTGTCCACGTGTTATTAGACACCAAAGCCTGATATTCAGCCTCTATAGTCTTACACCATTCTGGACATTGAGCAGCCTCTTCATATGATCTAGGCTCATATATAGTTGATAAGGCAAGTGAATACCTCATATGAGCAGGTGATAACCTGCTATAATCCAAAAATTCAGCAATAGGATACTGTTTACCAACCTAGTGATCCTTTTCCATGGAGTTAGATTGGAAAGTAGGCACTTGAGATGCAAGGCTACAGTGATAATCTTGAAGATAGGCTAGAGCTCTTTTAGGTCGATTTGATTGTCTGATAGGAACTATAGGAACCACAGGAGTGAGAATGGGTGAAGAAGTGGAGTCATGACTATCTATTTGAGAGGAATCAGAGGGATTTGGAGTGGAATTGATAGGAGAGTCAATATCAATAGAATTGCCATTATCAGAATTTTGAATCAACACATCAAATGATGAAGAATCATCACTCTGTGCTGGAAAAAGTGATGAATTAGAGGGCAAAGAGACATCAAAATTTGATAATGAAGCAAGGAATGTAGGATGATGGAATGGGAATATAGTCTCATGAAATTTAACATCCCTAGAAGCAAAAACGGTATGATTTAGCAGACTATATAACTTGAAGGCTTTCATGCCATAAGGATAGCCAAGAAAGATGCAAGGAATGGCTCTATGATCGAATTTGGTACGGTTTCTTTTGATACTTGAAGCATAGCAGAGGCATCCAAAAACCTTGAGGTGTGAATATGATGGTGTTGTTTGATATAGCATCTCATAAGGCGTCTTATTTTTAAAAATCAAGGTAGGAGTTCTGTTTATTAAATATGTAGCAGCAAGAATAGCTTCCCCCCCACCAGAATTTATGAGGTAAGTTTGCCTGGAATTTGATAGCTCTTGCAACATTTAAAAGATGCTGATGCTTTCTCTCTACAACCCCTTTTTGCTGAGGTGTTTCAACACAACTCAATTGATAGATAATGCCATTAGATTGAAAGAAGTCATTCATATGGAATTCAGATCCATTGTCAAATCTGAGAATCTTTATTTTGCAATCAAAATGAGTAAGATTTATTTGATAAAAGGAATGAATTATAGGCCAGGTTTGAGACTTATCCCTCATTAAGTAGGTCCAAGTCATTCTAGTATGATCATTAACAATGGTTAAAAAAAATCTAGAGCCATCAGGAACAGAGTAAGGTCCCATGTGTCGTAATGGATAATATCAAACCTTTTAAGGGCTCTATTTTCATTTCTTGGGAAAGATAATCTCAGATGTTTGGCTATAGGACATACAGTACAATGTAAGTGCTTATTGAAATTGATAGCATGAACTAAATTATGCAACACAGATAGCTTTGAGATAGGAAGGTGTCCCATACGACAATGACATAGATCAATGTCAGAATTCATATTGATATCACTTATGGAATTACAAGAAAATTGTCTAGACTTATTACACTTTGATCTAAGATCAGAATTGCTAATGGAACTAGGTAAAACAGGAAAGCTATTTTTAGAGATATCAGTATTTTGAGTTTCAATTTTTTCACAACTAAATGAAGGTTTGTCATGAATTTTCTGAGCAAGAATTTGAAAAGCATACAGTCCATCTTCAAGTTTGCCTTTTCCAATCGTCTTCCACGTCAAAAGATCCTGGACAAAGCAATATTGATGCAAAATTATTAGAAAACAATTATGTCTGAGAGTCAATTTGCTGACTGAAATCAAATTGAATGTGAAACAAGGCACCACTAACACTTCAGACAAAACCAATGTATCAGATAACCTGACTTCACCAACATGTGTAGCCTCAACAGTTACACCATTAGGCAGTCTAACAGCAGCTTTAACTTTATGAGATATAGAAGTTAAATGCCAAGTAGAACATACCATATGTTCTGAAGCACCAGTATCCATAATCCATTTTGCTGCACCAATTTTAATGTTAGAATGAAGGTAATTAACTGAAAATGCAAAAGCATCTGGTACAGAATAGCCAGGTTTTGATGTATCTTGAGGTTGTGACTGAGTTTGCACTCGAGGAACATTAGTTATTTGCCCTTTCAATTGAGGCATCAACATTGCCAGAACTTGTTTACACTAATCTGGAATGATGGTGAGGTTTGAAAAAGACTTAACCACAGTTTGTGAACAACTATTAGAAGATTGTCCAACAGCATTGGCTACAACATTTCTACCTCTAGCAAATCGATGTCCAGGAGGATATCCAACAATTTTGAAACATTTTGCCTTATTATGTCCAGTCATACCACAGTAACTGCAAATAGGCTTATCCTTTCTTTAATTTTGAATGAATCTAATATTCATTTAACTTCCATTAGATCCTTGTCCAATATTATTGGCAAAGGCAGACGTCTCAAAACTCTGTTGCCGTTTTGTGATAACCTCTTTTTGCCTCCCATCTTGCAAAATCAGTGCAAACACCTTATTTAAAGGTGGAAGAGGATCCATTAACAAGATCCGACTCCTTACTCCAGCGTAATGTTCATATAAGCCCATAAGGAATTGCATAACTTGATCTTCCTGCTTATAATCAGATCTACTAATGTTAGGCCTGTAATTATCCAGTTCCTCCCACAATCCTTTAAATCGATTGAAGTAAGAGTTAACTGAACTGTTCTCCTATGAAATAGTAGAAATCTACTTCTTCAACTCATAAATTCGAGGTCCATTACCCTGGCTATAACGATCCTTCAGCTCAATCCATATATCTCTAGCTGAATCCTTGTGCATCACACTAGGATATAGCTCCTTTGGAATAGAATTGATAATCCACGAAGACACCACGTGGTTGCATCTTCTCCAGGCGCTATGTAGTGGATCATCAGACTCAGGCTCCGTGATCTTTCCATCAATAAATCCTTCTTTGTTTTTCACGCTGAGAGCCATAACAACAACGCGACTCCATGTCGCATAGTTATCCTCTGCAAGCACAACAGATATGAGTTGCATACCTGTGTTATCACCATAGTGCATGTAGTATGGATTGTTCGGATCTGTAATCGATCGACTGTTAATTGAATTAGCTTCTTCTCCTATCAATTCTCCAACTGAAGATGCTTGAGACTCCATCGTAGCAAGCTTCAATTCTCTGATACCATGTAAAAATAGAGGAGGGAGAAAGCTCAAGAAGAAGCACAATTGGCGAGAAAATTGGTTGTCTCAATTTCTTACTCAAACCATGAAGAATGTACAGTATATATAAAGAAGGAAATGAACTAAAATGATTAAAATGACCTCAACTATTTACATAATTTCTAATAATTACAATTAGCAGACAGAAAAACCAGAGCACATGTTTTACACATGCTAAATATGAACACTGTAGCCTCTGAAACATTTATACATTATGGTATCTATTTTGCAAGCACGCACATAAAAAACACAACATATTGATGTAAAATAAGCACACATGTCAAAAGAGAATAAATGAGTTATGGGAGAAAGGAACCCAACGTAAAACATCATTAAAGTAAAATTCCATGACTCCTACCTGCCATAATATGCTGCCCAGTGAAGTGCAGTCCATCCATTTGCATCCTGTAAATTGACACTAACACCTGCAGCTATTGTGGGTTGTATAGCCCAGTTGTACCCCAAAGCTGCTACAAAATGCAGAACACCTTGACCACCCTCATCTAATATATCAGGCCCTTTCCCACCTTCAGCAACCTTCTGGAGAGGCCAGTAATATAACTTTGCCTTTTAAAGCTTTTGCAATAGCTGGTCTTTCACCCTGTCCGCTGAAAATTCATCCTGCATAGTGAGATTTAACATTTGTTCCCGCTCATTGTCATCTTTCAGCAATCGACTGATTTTATTGAATATATCATTTTCTGATGCCCCCTTCTGGACAGAAGTTTGGATAGATCCAAGAGAAAATAATTTCCCAAATCTCATATGAAGAACAGTTTCACCAGAGATTACGCTTCCTGCATCTGCAATATCTACTTCTTGAACATCTGTAGTTCGGAATTCAAATTCTTGTACTTCGCTGCATGCTAGCCTGTTAGAACATGTCACATAAAATGGAACCCTTCCAGTCTTTTGTGAATGTAAGCGGCAGCAAAGAAAGCCATCTACTATAATCTCTGCTGGAACTTCCAGTTCACCAAACATGCAAGCCCATTTATACTTCTCCACCTCTTCAAGACTCCTTAAGAATTTTCCTATAATAACCACCTGAAAATGAAACATGAGAAAGGATATAATATCTTCATTATTTTGTGAAGTAAAACTACAGTAAGAGCTGATACATATAAGCAACTGTTTCAGCTTTATACTAGAGTATTTGATTAATTAACCTTAATTTCTGACCCAGCATATGCCCAGTTCGGGGAGAATTCATCTATGCTAAAGAGCTGGTCTTGGGAGAGAGAGGGGCCTAGAATATAGTTGTCCAATGGCACTAGAGTAGAAATACCAGAATCATCACCTCCAGCTTCAAATCCAACTGTCTCCCAGGAGTGCCCAGAACCAGGTTGCATTTATGACTCAGTAACATCTCCAAGTTCATTCCTCATCTGACAGTCAAAGCTGCCGAGCTTTTTCATAGCTGATCTATGAAACGTATCTAAGCAATGTTTTCTCAAGGCTGGATAATTGGCATTGTCATCTACATTTAGGTTGACACAGGACTCTGATCTTAGAGAACTCCTAGTTCAGCAAACTTACGCTGCTTTTGATGATCACTATGCATAGGTGGCGCACTATGTGGATGTTGAAAGCTACACCACATGGGGTCGTACAGCTCCTCATTATTAACATTCTGATCCATGTGCCACTTCGATACACATACAAAATCACATTCAGAAGTCTGATTAATTTCAAAGTCCGGAGAAAAAAGAGAAGAAACCATTTTGAACTTTATATGCATAAGATGTAGCGTAGAAGCTCAACGTCACAACATGATATATATCACTGCATTTTTTATTGACATGGAGAACTACTAGTATTTCTAGCTACAATTAATCATAAACTCTAAAGAACCAAATTTTACGATTAAAAAGCTGCATGAACTAGATTGAAAAACTTCGGATGGCTAAGGCAAGAATTGCTGAGGCCACTTCAAAAAACTAGATTACCATAGTAAGAATCCTTCATTCTGATCTAGTGCTTTCAACTACTTTTTTCAGGGACAAGCGAACAGGTGTTTAAATATGAGTTTTAACTTCTAAAGACCATATAAAAGCTACCATACTATGGAACCATCTTAAACAAGTTAAACCTATTAAAACCGTTTTCCATCTGTTAAGAAAACCCATCCTACCCATGCACTTATAGAACTCCGAGGTCCATTCTCAAGTTCCAATAGCAAACATCTACTTGTACCATGTCAAAGAGGATCGAGGAAAAGCCAGTGGATAGAGCCTAACGTGGCACAATCAACCTATAATGTTGGCATCTACTGCTATGCTATCAGTTATGGTGCTGGAAAATGTAACAGTGATATCGATCTGTACCTGCCACTCTCCTAAGCCATTGGAATGGCTTCCAAAAGCTTGCCTTTTACCAATGGCACCAGAAACAACTTGTCCCAGCAATTCATTTTCCTGTCCAAGCATCATACCAACCGAACTTTGGGCGAAGAAAAGAGTGGCTGAAAATTGATGCGATCGGTACTGCTATCCATAACATTTTCCCGAGGTCAGAAATCATGGTCGCAGTGGAGTTCATATGTCAAACCATCATCCATGGAGTTTTTATTTTTTTCTCTTTGTGCAATTTATTCAAAATTTGCACCAGTAATAGCTGAGAATTGTCCTTCTGCAGAAATAATGAATCATTATCAATATATAATCATTTGGATAATATTCAACTATGTAAAAGTAGAAAAGTAAATATTCCCAAGTCCAAAATTGGATGAATTTCTAACTTTAACTATCACAGTCTAATAGATGCCTTTATGGTACATTCTTTAGTATTAATATTTTATTTCTGATATGCAAGCTCATGTGGTAATAAAATTTAATTACTCCTTTTTTATGTTTTTTCAAGTTATAGCTAAGCCGCAATCCTAACAAACTTGAAGTCAGCTACATAAATACATTTTTGGCCTTAAGGTCGATATCCACTAATGTCCAAAAATTTGAACCAAAGGGTAAAAAATGATATGGCTACAGAAATGGTCCAACTAAGCATGAAAGTGAAATCATCCAATGGTTAATGCTGCAGCCGAAAAAATGGACGACGACACATTACCTGATATAGGGACATCACAACAAGGAATTGAACCATCTCTTGTCGTCTGTAACACGGATTGCAGTACATTGTCAGAAGACTGGAATCCTAGACTTTGTTGGTGACAATACGCTGCAGATACAATTCTTTTTAGTAATGACTATGAATATAAATGATTTTTGAGAGTATTTTAATTACAGAAAACAAAAAAGAAAAGTGAAAACTTCAATGCAACTTCATGGATTGTAATACTGTATAGTGAAAAAGTGAGAAATGCACAGCAAGAAAACCTGCTTCAGCAATTTTAAACGCAGAAGCATGAGCATGGTCGAGGCTAGCAGAATCCATAACTTGCAAGGTTCCTTCATAGCTATTCGGTCGGATTTCTGAAAATACAGAACTATCAACCTCGGAGTTGTGTATATTTTCTCTTGGTTTTTGGGAATTAGGAATAACTTCAGACTCCCTATGACGATTGAAATTTGTTCTGTTTGCCTGAAAGGAAACAAATATTTCAGGAAGTTTATAAACATTGCAGCTGCCCCAAAAATACCAAGGATGCCATTGTTTAAATAACAGAATCCTCAGATTATAAGATTTTCACATAATTAGAGATTTTGAGCGTATATCAACTTTCTTGCACTTGAAGCCAAGAGGTGATTACATAAAGATCAACATTTTTTGATAAGATGTGCTAATACAGCTGTTTTAACGAGCTGATCTCACAAGGCATAAATGACTGATAGGTGTAATTTCTATACATATCTAGGCCATCAAAATTGAATATTTGAAAGTCCAATTGATTGGATTGCTACTTAATTTGGTGAGATATAGATTGTTGTAGGATATATTCAGGTTTGGATGGCTTTTAATTAAAAGAAGTGATAATCGGCCAAAGAATGTCGAAAAATGAAGAATTTAAAGTTCGGGGACTAAATTGAAAATATCCAAAAGTTGATTCTAACCAAGGAATGAAGATCGAAGTCCATACGGAGTCAATTGGATGAAATTAAAAGATGAAAGGCTGAACTTGCAAGAGCAAAAGGACTCGAGATGAAATTAGAAGAAAAGGTGGGGACCAAATTGCAGAACAACAAAAGATCACTCCTTGCAATCACACCCCTTGCGATCGCAAGGGGTTATTTGGTGGAAGCAGATGTCAAAGCAGCTGGATGTTGCAATCGCAACCCACGTCAAGTTGCTATCTCATGGCATTAATCCTGCAGACGGGGACAATTTCCTTCTTTGATTAAAACTCCTTATGGAAACCACCTAAGACATGGATTTTGACCAAATTTCAACCTCTTTAAGTACACAATAGCATTCAACATTGCAAGATACTTCTCACATCATACAATACAGGAGGCAAAATAACTATTCTTGAGGGAGAATTCAAGAAGCAAGATACAAGAACTCAATCCTTTGAAGATTTCATCTTGTTTTTTGAGCAAAGAAGACGAAGGTGCAGCTAGAGATCAATCAAGAACTATTGAAGAGATTCAATAATTCGAGATTCCTCCTCCTTTTCTTCCCATCTCAAGAGTTCGGGTGATGTCTTATAAACTAAACATGAATTCTTGTAACTTTGTAATGCTGCTATCAATTTTAATACTTTGAAGCTCAATATATATTTATTCTTAGATGACTATTATAGAATTTGATGCTTTTCAATTACCTTATCAATAATTGGACTGATGTATTATTTTTATTATTATCAAGAGAAATAATAAAATAGGTAGCACGTTATAACAATTATTGTGAGGTTCAATAGAAGATAGAGATATATCTATGCCTTGCATGATTTTAATAGGTGTCGTAAGTTTTTAATGTTTGCTTCTTGTTCGCATTTTCATAGAGATATAGGAAGGTCACAGAATTCTACTTGAGAGAGTATTAAATGAACAATGAACATTTATCAACAAGAATGATTATATATGTCATGGTATTGAATGGTATTAAATGGATTAATAAGGGGAATTCAAAGTCTTAGTGCATGTTTAACCTAATCTTACAAAAAGCATTCGTAGTTGCTCGTTAGAATAGTTATTTAATTTAGTTAGATGATTAGTATAAATTCACAATCAAAAGTTGGTTATTCGATTAGAGTTAGTTAACGCTAGATTAAGTACACAATCTCTGTGGGACGATACTTTATTTATCATTATATTACTTGTCTATGATACCGTGCATTCGCGAGTTTCGTCGATCAAGGACCATTACCTTTACATCCCGTTAGTGAACAAGAACTATGTAAGACAACCCCTGAAGCAAAAACCAGCATGATGTAGGACAATTGGCGTTAGAGTTTGAAGAAGAACTGGATCGAAAATTGGCGAAAAGAGCTGTTCCGAAGAAACGAGCATAACTTTTTGCACCGGTGTCAGATTTTCTATTATAATATGTTTTCAGAAACGTCTTTCAGCGCTGTGATACCCAACGAGAAATAATTGTAACTCAAAAGAAAATAATAGTCTCCAATAATTTTATGATGTATTCAGAAACACAAGAGCCTTTAAATAGTCTTTAGAAACCCTAATTGAAGCAAAAAGACCAAAATAGACATCTACTAAAAATAAAAAATAACGCTAAAACTTTGACAACCCGGTAACTCGCCTTAAACTGCTAATTTGAGCATTTATAATAGAAAATCTGACACCGGTGCAAAAGGTTATGCTATTTTCTTCGTAATAGCTCTTTTCGCCAATTTTTGGTTCAATTCTTCTTCAAACTCTAACCTCAATTATTCTAAATCACATCAATTAAAAGAAATTAGACTCCTCCAAATAAGATGCAAAATAAGTACAGGGGATGAAAAACTGAACCCAAGTACTGTGATCCCATAAGGCCATTTTCTACATCATCCTAATCAAGTGGACGAAGCAATTTTAGTATTTTAGTACATCCAGTTGCCAGACAAATTTAACATAAGTGTAGGTGAGAAAATGCACATACATGATCTACAATTCCTGACGCAGGACAGAATGTATTTCAAATAGTGATATGATGAGAAATATGTAGTTAAAAAGTAAGGAAAAATTATTGATGTGATGAAAAATATTATTTTATTGAAGAATGTGTGTTTGAAAATGAGTTTTGAAAGAATGTGTGTCAAACATGGACTTTATTGCTGAAGCGGTACAGCTTAATGTAGTTAAAAAGTAAAGAAAAACTATTGATATAATGAAAAATATTATTTTATTGAAGAATGTGTAGTTGAAAATGAATTTTGAAAGAATATGTGTCAAACATGGGGATAGTTTCCCTCCATTAATTAAATTTTCCTCCAGTGAATTACAAGATTGTGCTATTGCAACCTAGTAAAAACAGCACGAAGATCTAGAGCAACAAAAATAATCTAAACAGACTGCTCTCATAGTGACATAATGACCACAAGGAACAACAATTATGAACTAATACCAAATAACACCTTTCGAAAATTTACACCTATGTTTTTTACTGAAACTCTGGAAGCCAAAAGTGGTTATAAAACACGAAGATATTGTACTATATCATAGAGATCCAAGAGTCCTTCAACAGTGTCCCTCTGCAATTTCTACAATAAGGGTTGTTCAACTATCATAATGATTCAACCTACTGAGACGATGTTGCTAGATTTAGTTTTGGCTCTAAAGTCAATTAGTGTAGAATAAGAGCTAATCTAAATCAATCTACGACTACAATCAATTTGAAGAGAAAAATATATCAGTGCAGTTGACAGTACATCAGAGTTACTGATATTCTAGATATGACCTCATTTATATAAGCCATACACAAAA
>CAIGRN010187049.1:0-43622 GCA_903798345.1 Fraxinus anomala
GGGGGGGGGGGGGGGGGGGGGGGGGGGGGGGGGGGGGGGGGGGGGGGGGGGGGGGGGTTAATTATATTATATCACAGTTTAATATTTAATTTAACATAATAATTGTGAAATATAATTAATTAATTTATGGAAAACCTGATTTTTATAATTTTAAAATTTGGGGTCCGATTTTTTATTTCATGATAGATAATACATGATCTATGAATTTTTCCATATATTATATAATTAAGGATTGGACTGGCAAACAAATGACCCAATCCAATTACAAAAATAAAAAATAAAAGATGATGGGCTGAGCCGCATTGATCCAAATTTTTTTTTTCTACAAAAGGGGAAACACTTGAAGACGACGAACCAGGTTGTCTGCGATTGCAAACCATAATTGCTCCGACGGAGCCTTGCACGCTCGGTGGCACCCCAACCGGGTGCTGGGTCCGCCGCTGCCCATGTTGTTAGAATTTTTACACCATTGAGCCCCACACATTATATTTATCAATCATGCTACATGAATATATTATTTACATTTTTTCATGTGATAATACACTATTAAGTAGTTTACATTTTTGACAATTTTTTTATTCATTCAACACTTGTCAACACATGTCAAAAAAAAATGTACAAGTGTCATTTTCCTATATTTATTATTTACATTACATACTCTTTATGTTGATATTTGAAAAATTAGATATTTGTTTAATTTTTTAAGGTAATAATAAGTTCGATCCTCGTGTTCTTGCTATATTTGTTTAGTGCCATTTGTCACGTCTAAACACGCTCCGTAATGAATTACCATACCTTTCAAACGCTTACTTTTCAAACAACGGACAAGGTTATTTACGTAATATCACTCCAACTCACGACTAAAATCCATCGGACACCATTCCTCTCGTGGCCTGCACGCGCCGCCCACTGAAAGTATGCATTTTCCCGGCGAATATTCCTAACATCCCGGCAAGTTAAATTCCACCATTTACCCACCAACCCCAACAAACATACACACACATATATATATACACGCTCTTACATCGACACATTATTCTCCCAAACTTATTTGTGATTAGAGTATACGAGTGTATATATAGATGGGTTCGGAGTTGATATTCAGAGGGCATGAAACGCAGCAAGTGGCAGATGCGTACTCGCCGAAGATGCCGAAGCCGTGGCTGAGTGTTATTCGGCCTGTTCGCTACATGCTCCGGGAGCAGCGCCTAGTGTTCGTGTTCTTGGGCATTGCCATCGCCACCCTTGTATTCAGCCACATCCCCTCCTCCAAGACACCCATCTACCACACCCCCATTTTCGACTCGTACCTTACCTCCGAGTCGACTCAGCCCCACCGGATCAGCTATCAGAACGGCCATGTCGAAATGTTCCCATCCTTCAATGCCGGTGGGAAAATCCCGCTGGGGCTGAAGAGGAAGGGTTTGCGAATCGTTGTAACTGGTGGCGCCGGGTTCGTTGGGAGCCATCTGGTGGACCGTCTGATTAGCAGAGGCGATAGCGTGATCGTAGTGGATAATTTCTTCACTGGACGGAAAGAGAACGTCATGCATCACTTTGGAAATCCTAGGTTTGAACTCATTCGACACGACGTCGTCGAGCCACTCCTACTGGAGGTCGATCAGATCTACCATCTTGCCTGTCCCGCATCTCCGGTTCATTACAAGCACAATCCTGTCAAAACTATTATATCCTTCAATGCGATTCATTAACTTTTCAATTAGTTTTCGATTTAATTCTCATTTTTCAATTAGTTTTTTTGAAAACTCATGTTAATGTTATTAGAATTAGGCCATTAAATCGTGAGTGATCCTTAATTCTGATTTTGCACAAGACAAATGTGGTAGGAACATTGAACATGCTGGGACTGGCAAAGCGTGTCGGTGCGCGGTTTTTGCTAACGAGCACCAGTGAGGTGTACGGCGATCCACTGCAACACCCCCAAGTTGAAACCTACTGGGGCAATGTGAATCCAATAGGTGCGTCTGAATTCATTAATTATTCATTTTTCTTTTCGAATGTTGATATTTTTTGCGTGGGCTGAATAATGTCGGAATCTAAGACACGGGATCCAACAAAGGCGGCCGGCCGGTGTGGCGCAAGTTAGCATGGCCACATGGCGCGCGACTAACGTGAGCCCCGGCCGGGCAAGAAACCGATCGTACGCTCAATGGTTAGATTTATGAAGAGTCGTCCCACGTGTAGTAATAATGGTGGGGTTTATTCTTATTACCTTTTTGACCTGGATCTGTTCTGTAAATTTGTAATCAACTAATTTATTCATATTCTCGCATTTACACGAACAACGTTTTATTCAAGTCAAGTGGGTATGAGGTGGGTGACGTAGGTCGTTGTCTGTTTAGAAAATTGCCTTCAGTTTCGTCAAAAATTTGAATTTTGAGCTTCGATGAAGAAACCTGTTTCCACCAGAGGTGTAAACCCAATGGATACGAGAGGAAGACCTCTAGGGATAAGAGAGATAGAGCTAAATAAAGAGCCAAAAAAGATCTTTCGCGTATGCTTTGCATAATCTCAAAGTGTGGGGTTGGCATACTTTGTTTGGTTTTGGACTATTTTTAAAGTTGTTAAAAAGGGTGTTTTCACTGGAGGGTAGGAGGCAGATGTGGCATTTCACATAATGGAATCAGGTCCATGACTTACATACAAATATGGTGTTGTTGGGTACAGGTGTTCGAAGCTGTTACGATGAGGGAAAACGTACTGCTGAAACGTTAACCATGGATTATCACAGAGGAGCCGGCGTTGAGGTCACTTTTCTTTTTTCTTTAAATAACTTTGTATTTGTGGAATTTACGAGGCAATTATGTAATTGGACAACAGGTGAGAATTGCTAGGATCTTTAACACTTATGGACCTCGGATGTGCATTGATGATGGTCGTGTTGTTAGCAACTTTGTTGCCCAGGTAAACCTTTTCTCGACTGTAGAATTCTAAGATTACAACTTAGACTGGTAATTTCACCCCGTAATTTATCAGGCCAGTTTTAGTTATTATCACCCCGTAATTTATCAGGCCAGTTTTAGTTATTATGTAGTTAACTCGTTAGACTGAGATGGGATCCTATAATCTTTTTGCAGGCTTTAAGGAAGGAGCCATTGACTGTTTATGGTGATGGAAAGCAGACAAGGAGTTTTCAATTTGTTTCTGATTTGGTAAGACGTTAAAATTATTTTTACTTGCTTAATATGTGATATTTCTATATGGATAATTTAATAACTGTTTTGCAATTTTTTTCCTTTAAATTTAAAAGGTTAATATTGAATTAGTGTGCAAGTTCGTGGACTTAATTATTATGGTGTAATTTATTCCCTTCCTCGTTTCTTCTTTTTATTGTTAAGCATATGATCCTAACGTGGACCGTATGCCCACTTTTTGAAGTCTTTATCTTTTGCTAAAGACAACTCTGATGTGATAATTAATGATTTTTTAAAGTCAAAACACTATTAATTTGTTTACTTATTTCTGGTCAAATAAATTGCAACTTTTTGCATGTAAATGCTCTTAAAAGATGGGCAAAGTGAAAAAGAGTGTGTGCGCGTTTAAAAAGATCTTCTTTTTTCTGTTGAAAAGTAAATTTTGATCTCATTAGAAGGGAGGGAAAAAAAAAGAAAAAAAAAAAAAGTCTCTGCTCCCCTTCTGTTTCTTAATTCGGACCATGAGAATGCCTCGGAGTTTCTTGCTATGATTTACATATCACGACAAAGGGGCAGGACGGATATCTTCTATTTCCACAAAAATAATAGTAGAAACTTACTCTTGTGCCAAGTGTTTCTAGTCCAGTTGTTTAGTTTAGAGATGTATTGAAGCCGTTGTTGTGTACACTCGACTAGTACTTGTTTATTTTAATGAAAAACTTATTAAAGTTCTCTGTTGGATTTGGAAGGTTGAGGGGCTCATGCGCTTGATGGAAGGAGAACATGTCGGACCATTCAATCTAGGAAACCCGGGTGAATTCACCATGCTTGAACTTGCTCAGGTTATATCTCAGTTCACTCTTTTCAATTCTATTGTCTTAAAACATGGACTATGTTTGGGAAACCTAAGAGTAACATATAATTTACAAAGTCAAACTTTAATTTTAACCAACTATTACCCAATTATCTACTATTCATTTCTATCGCCTTAGAATTTAGTAACTTGTAATTTAAGCCTTTATATGATCTTGGATTTGTCCTTTTGGGGTGGAAAGAAGGCGTCATTTGGAGGAATTAATTTCACATAATCCATTGCAAGGGACTGAAAATGAAATTTGGGGAAGGATTACTAGTGTGATGCAGAAAAACATAGAGTAAGTTTGCATTCACAGTAAATTAAGCATTTTTCTTATTTTGGAACAGGTGGTTCAAGAAACAATTGATCCTAATGCTAAGATAGAATTCAGACCCAATACAGAGGATGATCCACACAAGAGGAAGCCTGATATTTCTAAGGCGAAGGAGTTGCTGGGTTGGGAGCCTAAAGTGCCTCTTCGTAAGGGTCTCCCGATGATGGTCACTGACTTCAGTCGACGTATCTTCGGGGACCACAAGGAACGTGAGTCCTCGACCTCAGCATAATCCAATGGCCTATTCTTTAAAATTTATGAAAGGAAATATACTGCTTAGGGAGACAGTTCCTTACCCCTGAAGCCGGACTAGAACGGCAGAGATGCATTGAGGCAGGGGACTAGCTCCATCCTTCTAGTTTAAATAGTTATAGTCTTTGTTTTAATCTTAGCATACATGTCCTTTAATGTAATTGAGGAGTTATGGTCTTCAATTCTGTGCCAGACATTTAAGGTTCGCGGCTACCTAAATAACTTCACTACTATTTTTTTCATTGAATCAGCAGTGGCAATGATTCAGTTTCACATTTCAATGTTGGCACATTAGAACAATTTTGAGTTGGATATTCCGGCAATTTTTTCCTATTTTACATAATTCTACCTACCAAACATGTCCAAGTTATTAATCCTTCTTGAGAATTATAATCGCCTTCGTAGAGGCCTAATACTTGTAAGCACTTGATAGATATTGGAATTATGCAAATACGATTAGATATGAAGTACTTGATAAACATGCTTAGTGCACAATGTTGTACAGCAAAAGTCGTGTCATGTTCGTTGCCCATTCCAACGTATTTGCTATTACCATCTCAAAAATTTTGGCGCGGAGAAAACAAATTAATAAGCTTAGTTAAAACCAAAACAGCCATTCTGTTCCAATGTTGCCTGCATATAGATTGGGTTCATTTGGGTGGTTATGAACAGAGGTAAGACACAGAATTTCATCAAATCAATTTTCGAATACAAGGCATTAATTTCAACGATCTACAAGTCCTGGTATCAAGGCTAATGCAGAAGAATTAAGCTAGTCGTACCCCCATTGTGTAAACCTTGTTTGACACCCCCCTAGGTGTCAAAAATCTGGCCATTGTTTAGAAAAAATGCTTTTAAAATCAATGTCTAGAAATCTGCAACTTACATGGATGTCAACCTAGATGTACATGTAGCATGATTCAATGCAAAAAGTATATCACAAACGAGGTTCACAGAATCACACTTACCAACACCAGTGCATCCAACTGATCCTGAAACAGCATTAAACAAACAAAACTTACACCTAAATTACGAATCAAAATTGTACCCAAAATGAACCCTGCAATCATATTTGACACAAATCTTGAAGCAGCTAAGCTAGCCAGACCTATACGAGTTCTAAAGCTAATTTCCCAACCACAAACCTAGTAATCATCTAAATTGTCTCACCTGACTTACCCAAATCAAAACTCAATACAAGCAACTATCAGAATCCTATTTTTCATTTAACCCAAAAGGATTTTTTATTTTTATTTTAATACGCTTGTGTTTTTTAATCCCTTGTAAAGTGAGCAAGCAAATATATTAAGTTTTTATACTATAATCTAATTCATCATATATTCCAACAAACAAAGATCAACTGAAAATGCATGCAGCCAGGCTCTTAATATATCTCAATTGACAGAACAATTGGATCTAGATCACCATCTAATCCGACCCTATTTCTTAAATTTCTAGAGCCAGCTAATAGACAGAAGATTGCAAGAAATTGGTGAAAAAATTAATCAGACAACCAATCAACAAGCAAACCGAGCACGTAGTAACCAGGCTGAAAGAAAACCTATACAGCAGTTAGCAAGATTTTAGTAATCAATTCATCTTAAATCAGTTGAATAGAAAGTACAGCTTCATAATTCGTGACAACTCAAAAGTTAAAAGTCTATCCAAAGTATAATGGGCTAATAAACAAGAGTTATAAGGTATTCCATTTCATACATCAACCTCCAGAATATGCGAGTAGAAGAACTTCAAAATGATAACCATCGGCTAATTCTTCCAGAATCAGAGGTAGATCCATATTTTCCTGTAGTAACTGCTACCTGCATCATATGAAGGCATTTAGCATGCTACAAAAGCAGCACTGTATGGTATAACATAAAATGATAATGAGGAATGATTCTAAAGCTCAACATGCTACAGTATACCTAAATCATTGCTCCATCAAGAAATAAAAATTTTGTTCTCCAAAGATCAATATAAAGATGTCTGTTAAACCATTATAACGAGGAATAATTCTAAAGCTCAATGTGCTACAGTATACCTAAACCATTGCTCTATCAAGAAACAAAAACCTGTTTTCCGAAGATCATAAAATTTATAAATGTGTGTTAAACCAGGATATTTTTCTTCAGATATTTATAAAGATAGGGAAACGGGAAGTTAGGAAAATAGAAAAGCAGACATGTGTAGAAGTTGGGATAATGAAAATGGTAAAAAAATTGGCTGATATTACATTAGTTAGGAGGAGCATTTAATTATAGGTAACCATGTTAAACAAACACCTATACATAGGAAACTAAGATGATTTTTGGTTGGTTAAGTTGAGGAGGCTGTGACTTGCAAGCAAAACACAGGATAAGCCAATAGTATGCTTGTATTCAATATCCATATCCACAATCACAATATATACTAGCTTAAGAGGAATACATGAATATACAATGGATTGATGAACATCATAACACCTTCCCAGGCTAAAGGGACAAACTCAAATAATCAGACACGGTTGTCAGAAAGGATAGAGGAATCCAATCAGCAAGTAACAGTAAATACCAATTGCATTTGTGCAACTGCCAGTTAAGAAAATAATTTCCGAGTTGATGAAAACTTAACATTCAACTTGCTTAATGACTTGATGTTAGAACAATAATAAAAAAGCAGATGCCTTTGAATTTAAAGTTTCTGGCAAGTATGAATCTTATGATATGCAGTTAGATGAAGAGCTTGAAATAGGGAAAGGCATAAAATTTTCATACATCTCACTTAGGATTTCTGAGGACAATTATCACCGAATCTCCACGAAGGAACATCTTGCTGATAAATCGGTCTTTGTTAACTGGAAGAGCTTTCTTCTTGCCTTTCCCAGTCTTTGGCACCTGTACAGGGAATATAATTATATAAAGACACCATGAACCATTAACAAAACGATTTAAACTTAGTGATGAAACAGGCTAGCAGAATGAAGTCAACATAGCAAAGAAAACTACAATACTCCAAGCAAAATTCCTACCTCTGTCCACATTTCCCGAACATTTTCTAGCACCATGTTGCAGTGGCGATCAAAAGCCCTCACATGGCCCAGAAGCTTTTTGTTATTCCTACAGTTGATGAGGACCTAGCAGCCAATAAACAATTAGCATATAACTCGTGGAGACCAAGTAAAGGAAAAAATTAAAGTTGCATATAGTTTCACAGGACTTTAAAATCTTAGATTAATCACCCTCAACAAAAAGTAATGGAGGGGACAAAAGAGCAGACCGGGGATGTAGTGAAGCTTGAAGATTAGAATTAGAATGCGGAGTAATAATAGGGATCTCTATCCTTGCTTTAAAGGGGTACTACCAGTAAGCAATCCAGATATTTCAATTGTTTACACATAATTTACTCGGAAAAGAAGATTACTTCATGATTCCCAGATGCAAAGTAAACGAATACCTGGGTGTTATTTTTAACACTCATCATTAGAACAGAAAGTGGACCTGTGTTGAACTCCTCTTCTTCGTTCTTAGTCTGTCAATAAAAACCTTTGTGTAAGCAGATCTAAGACGAAAGAATTAAGAGCAAAAAATTTACATGGAATCAACATTACAAAGGCAAATTAAGACTGTGAAGATTCTTTGTTAGGATCAAATCAAAGTCTATACAAATAAATAGACAGTTGAAAACAGAAATAAGCAGCAGCATTAAAACCAAAGAGCAAAAATATCAACAAATTACAATTAGATGTTATCAAGTGCCTAACTATTAGACTACCTTAATTGACAAGAAATCAATGTTGACGTGTGCCAAGAAATGGTACCAGTTATGACATGTTGTATCTAGCGTAGCAGACAGCATATGCCCACTAACAAAAACCTTACTGGTGACAAATAAAAAATCATAGCCATCCGACTGAGCAAGACATCTACACAATGCATAAATCTAGGTCTGATTAACCAGAACTAATTTCTGATTAACCAGAACTAATTTTTAAAAATCAAAGAAGTAAACTAAACCAAACAGTTCCGATCTCTTTTAGGCACCTATTAACGGCCAAGCTGTGAGTAAAGAAAGAGGATTAGACAACATGTGTGACCTAGCCTCCTATCCTAGATCTTCTAGCCAGAAGAAAAATACTTTTTCCTCAGTATTAACATTCAAAGCAAAAGAAAATCACAATGGGCAATATACATCAGTCACAATGCTATAAAAACTACTCGAGTGATTCTGTAATAGCAAGTGCAATATATGTAAAATTTTCATGGGAAAAATATCCTAAAGATACTAAACAATGAAGCACCGTGATTCCACCTGGTATTTAAATCAAAAGTTTTAAAAAGAGAAATTAAGACGACGCCAAAGAAAAATGGATAGAAACTAGTTTTGTTATTAAAAAATCGACTTTAAACAAGCTGAGCTAAAAACAAACACAACCTCACTCTTTTTTTTTTTTTAACTTAACAGGAGTACTTGGTTCATGTTTGTGTGTATTAAGATCTAAAGATATTCGTTTGTGCTAATTTGCTTGTAGACACAAAGAAACCAATGTTCAAGAACAGCTTCAAAAGTTTATTTAAAGAAAATATATTCTTCAAGAAGAATGGGTGCGAAACTCAGAAAATATTCACTAGGAGAATTTCATGATATTTTGGAAAAAATAAAATAGAAGTGAATAGGGAAATAAGTATTTGTGTTAGACTCGTTAGCTAACGAGTTCTAAACTAGTATTCATGCTTCGCTCATTAACTGAAAAAAAAAATGAACAAGCAGCACAGAATTTAAAGCAAGAAATTATATATCATCATGGATAGAGCAAGCCAAATTCCTTAATTAAAAATATCACGAGAACAGGAGAAAAGAAAAAGAGTAAGATATATCTCACAGGAGCATCCTCTTCCATTGGCCTACTGCAAATACATGGAAACCGAAAAAAGATCAATGATCACAGCTAAAGTAAAAAAAAAAAAGTAAGAACTACAGAAACACCAAAAACATTGATGAACTCCAGTCCCAGTTAGAAGTAACCTATAGTTTACAGGTAATACTATTCATAATGACGACTACTGGTAGTTGTGCATACATATGGCAGTTTGCCACGGAGTGCAACTACCAACAGTCCTCCATGAATAGCATTATTCAAAGTTTATTCCCTTATCGCCCAGTTCCAAAAATTAATTTGGATTCTACATCAACTGATAAAAAGTGGACTTAAAATTTCTAACAACCCATCAATTACGAAAATAAAGTCTAAAAATACCAACAAATTGGAATGCTCATAACATGTCACTGGAGTTCGACAAATTCAACCAAGGGTTTTACTTAAAATCGTGTACACATAAAATTAGAGCAAAATTTTGTTAACTGACCTCATCTTCGATTGGTTTCGAGAATTACAGATCAACCAAAAAAACTGCAACAAGAACGACGATAGCCTTATTTGAGAGAGAGAGAGAGAGAGAGAAAAAGAAACTAGGGTTTAAAAGGAGAAATCTGAGAATAACAAATATACAAATGAAAATTCTGAACGCATACCTAAGCAAGAGGAAGTCGAAAGGGATGAAGAAATGGAGAAATTACCAGCTGAGGTTTTACTAACTAGGGTTTTGGTGTGAAGTCCCAATTCCTTCAAAATTCAAAGGCCGGTTAGAGAGGCTCTCGGGTACTTTTAAAATGGCTTATATTAGCACCAATGTTGGTTGGTGTTAGTATACAAAATGTTCATTTGTTTTTTAATTTTTTATATTTTTACTCCTATTTTCATATTTCATCGTGAAAAATATCATTTCATGAATAAAATTTGTGACATGACAAATAAATCATCTTATCTAAATAAAATAAAGAACTAAATGCAAAATAATCCCAAATTTTTCAAAAAATTACAAATAAGTTCTAAATAAATAATTAAAAATTAAAACTAAAAAAATAAAAATAAAAATAACTTCATCTTCTTCCCCTACCCCTAACCCCTCAGTCCATTGTCAAAGACATGTTCTTGAATCAATAGACCTCTTCTTGCTACTATCTTTAGTCTTTCGAAAATACTTATTTATATTCTTTCATTTCTGTGTGTATCTATTCGAACTCCGGAGAATGAAACAAAGATAATTATGCTAACAATGATCACCAAGCAAAAACCAAAGCCACGGACCAGAGATCTCACTATAATATATGGAATGATAAAAGACAATCGAGTGTGTAAATTGTAAGAATGTCTATTAAGATATTTCTCTACCAAGTGTATAATGCAAGATGAAAATGCTTGTACGAGTGTTTGCAAATATTTTTTGCTCATTCCATACTCAAGAGTTCAAGATCTGAGAATAAGAATCACAACTCCAATTTTCCCCAACCCATTATAAGTTACAAAGATGATCTATTTATAGTGTCCTGGCCGACGTTGTGTTCGTTGGATCAGAACCACGTGGTCCCATCTCCTTAGTTGAGGCTTCACATCATCGTGTATTCATTCCATTAATACATTGATAAGTGATCAGTCGCCCTATACAATAGGCTGACACCATGACATCCTCAATTCCAAGTATTACATCAATCACTTCTAAAAGATACTCAAACATATTGTAAGAGACATGTCAGCTTATGAGTTTCGGATGAACTGAGCCTCGAAGCTACTCCCAGAGCTGACCCGCTGTATGAAGAGCTACAACTCCCTTCTTCGTTTCTTTAGGCAGCGTTTCACCCTTAGTGCTTCGTTAATTTAGGCAGTGCCTCGGTTTCGATAGTTTGCATAATTTATTTGCATTTTGACTATTTGGGTATTTGTTGACTTTTTTGTTGATTATCTGTCCACGTGGATTACTACGTGACACTTTAACTTTAAGCTTCGATGGTGAGGCTTAACAATAGTCCTCCAAATCTAGGCATGTTTATTTATGTAATGCATGTACTTGAATGCAAATAACATTTTAGCAGTGAGTGGATTACATCATACCATAATATCTCCTATGTAGATGACTCGTGCAGATCTCCTAACTGTGTTGTTTTGAATTTGTATACTTAGAGGTATTTCACATTCTGGAACAACTTGGAGAAGGGCCAGCAAAGCAGGGAAATTCCAAAGTTGTCTTGTTTGAATCGTAAAACAAAATGAAGAAAAAAAAGTTAGGCAACAAAAAAAAAAAGTCGGCCCAGCAGTACAGTTGGCTTGGCCATTTCTGACAAGAAGAATGTATTTTACGGCAAAATAAACACTTAAATCAAGTCTACACTTAATAATCAATCTAAAAAATAAAAATTATAAACATCATAAATCCACAAATTTTTGAAACATAATAAATGAAAAATGAGTCTTACATTCCAAAAAAACTAACATTGTTGAAAATAATGGTCGGGTTGTGTGGTGGTCGACAATGGGTTGATTGTGAGGATGACTTCTTCGACTGGATTTAGTGATGGCAATGGCTCAGCCCGTTTAGGCACGAGCTTGGCTCGTGCTCGTTCGTAACGAGCCGAGCTTTGGCTGAGCTCGTTACTTGCAGGTCGAGCTTGGCTCTCGAGGTCTTTTTTTTTTGTGTAAAACCAAATATAAATTTTATTTAAAACAAAAAAAAACTTTTTATAAATCTTTTTTAAATATACTTTTTGTAAATATTTTTTTGATAAAGTTAAAAAAAAAAAAAGGTAAACTTTCCTTCTTTATTTGGACTTGGGATCGACTACTTCAATTTTTAAGAGGCATAGTTAAAAATTATATACGAACAACTTGTTACGTGTACAATTTTTTTAAAAAAATTATAAAGGTATTATAAAATAAAAAATTTGATGAATATTGTTAACTTAAACATCACTTACTTAATGAGATGCAATTTCGACATATTTATTGTAGTCGAAAATGATCGTCTTGTCAGTCCTTCAAGTACATCAATGCTTCCAAAATATCTTCCTTTAGTTGACTCCTAACCTCTGCACGAAAAGCAGACTCCGAAATTACAGTGCTAACCGAATGTGTTAGTAGGTCTTTTGTCATTGCAGAAACCACTGGCCATCGACGTTCGTATTTTCGCCAGAATTCAATAACTTACTATGAACTTTTCTTAATTGTTCTGTTTCTAGGTATATTATAAAGTTGATTTTGTAAGATTGAACTATTGAATTTGTTGGACAAAAACATTTTTCTCCCGGGTGATACTTTTTTTGAGAAAATCCAAAATTTATTTTGGATGGAGAATGTATGGTTAAAAAATAAGAAAAAAAGAGTTTACGTGTAATATTATTTTATTGAAAATGTGTTATAAAAATAAAAGAGAGAAAAAACATATTTTGAAAATTATGTAGACAAAGTCTCAAAGGTGACGATGGTACACAAGAAATAGCCAATATGTTGTAATAAAATTGATTGAATTGGCCAGATTCCGGACCCACCCACATACTTTCTATTGTGCATAACAATATTTGCTCACCAAATTTTCCCAACTAGTAGAACGTTCTTCACGTGTACTAGTTGATTGATTACAAGAAGTGAAGTCGTTTAGTCAATCTCGACGGCCAGATAATAAACTTTGACTTGGCAATTTAAGTACGTGTTTGGTTGGAAGACACTTTCAATCTTGCACGAGTGATTGCTAATTTGATAATCATCAAGTGACTACATCTTCAACTAGAATAAGAAAATCTATTGTTCTATATTTCTATTCTCGTCAATAATACCTAACGATATTCGAGGATAATCATTTTGATCCTTAGAGGTGGTGATCATTTTCAAGAACCGAAAAGAGCATCTTCTAAACTATAGGAGAAAACGATTCCATTCAATTTTTGTTGATAGAATGAATCTAGAAAAAAAATTCATTAATTTATAGCTGTTAATTTATTATGTAAGAGTATTTCAGGGTAATGGATTTTGTAGTTGATGATCAAATTACAAGGGATCCAATAGTCAATTTCTCTATGCGACAAAAAAAAATTAGCCTCCCTCGAACTGTCTTTGATCTGAAGGCGATGGTATAAAATATATCGAAGTCATAAAAAAATCTAACTTAAATCTATCTTGTGAAATTATTTTACAGAAGTCCATTGATATCTCGCTTCACTTGCTTTAACTCTCCATAGTAGTTACGAGTTTACGTTTATCCCGATCGTGCATAGCCAAACGTGCCATAAGTGGCAAGTTGAACAACGTGCCCAAGTGGCACTGACCTGGTGTCAATGAGCATGAGAAGAAAGTAAGGGCATTGAATAGCTCCAATCAATTTTATTTTTCCATTTCCCTACCTCTACACCCTCACGCTTTCCTTTTTTTTTTTTTGCCTATAAATATGGACTTCTTTTCTCCTAGAACTTCAATTCACTCAGTAGTACCCTAAAAAATCTATCAGCAGAAAATCATACACACAAAATTTTTGTTTGCACTAAGGAAAATTGAAGAACAATTGCTCGATCATTCTCCAGTTCTAAGATTTTCTCTTCTCTCGTTGCTAACAGAATCTCCGCAGCTGTCACTAGGTACAAATAGTGGATGTTTGATTTCCTGTTAATTTTTAATCGGATTTTGAAATTTTGTTTATAGATTGGAGTAGAATTTTGATACGTTGTGATTTGTTTGTACGGAAGGGGATATGCAGCAGCATCATCACAAAGTGGTGTGTCCAGCAGTGTTGGGGGAGTGGCTTCGAACGTGATGTTGAAGAAAGGGGAGAAAGAATTGACCAAAACCTCGTGGGTACCGGATCCAGTCACTGGATATTACCGGCTGGAAAATCAATCCAAAGAGATTGACGCCGCCGAGTTGAGGGAGATTCTATCGAAGAACAAAATCAGACGACACTGAAGTGAAAATTTGAATTTGAATCCAGTTTTTCTTCCCTTGGACTATGATCATCAGTAGATTATATTACATACTCCATAATTGTTATAACTCTGTAACCTCAGTTCTTAGGTGTAGGAACAGAGTGTTCATGTTGAGGTCTTTGTTGCCTTGTTACTATTACATAGTAATGCAATATTTGTTCATCAGTTCTTAAAATTTTGCGGTATTTTAATGAATCTGAGGAATTTGTGACAATTGTTTTTAGATTTTCTTGTTTAAGCGGAATTCTATTTCAATAGGCTATTAGCCTATTACTAGCTTTGATTTTGCAGAATTTTACGATAAAATTGATTTAAAATTTTCTTTCTGGAGGGGAGTATTATTTTGAATTTGAGCTCGACCTTTTAAACAATGGATAACTATAATTAATTATCATTCTAATTCCTGTTTGGCATACCAAAAAATCATATTTTTAATATAATTTAATAAAAATTTATGAAATATATGATTGATAAATTGATAAAAGTAGTGGATTTCATAAAATGTGGAGTTAAAAATGAATTTGAGAAAGTGAGAATTACATAAAATCATATTTTTTAAGTTATCATTTCAAAATTCAGATTTGAAATTTATTTATACAAAAATTAGATGATAATTTAATATAAATAATAATATTATACAATTAAATTAAATTATATAGCAATCCTACATCCATCCATCCATCCCACCTCACTCCCCCAAACCCTAAATTTCCCTCATTTTCTCTAATTCTACTTCTCTCGATCTCTAACAACTATCTCTTTCCCTTCTCTCTATATTCTTCTCTCCCCTCTCTAATAGCGCTCATCGGTAACGAGCGTCAAGCAGTCTCTGCGCGCGACGCTCTCCTTCCTCTCACCATCGTCACGTTGTGCCGTACCAAGTGGCTTTGCATGAAGCAACACGGTAGGCGCGACGGTGCAGCAGCTGCGGTGATCTGTACATCATGGCATAACGACGGCGACTTTCCTTCGTGCGCAATAATGCATCGCCATTGCGCACAGTGCAGATCCATTATTCTTCTTCTTTTTATTTTTGAGTGGTACAACGATAGACAGTTCGGTGGTTATTCTGTGGTGTAGTGGTGGTGATGGTGTGTTGGTTTTGCGATTGCAGTGATGGTGGAGGTGTGTGATGCGGTGTGTGGTGGTTGTGTGAGATGGTGAGGTGTAGTGGTGGTTGGGTTCGGTGGTGCTGTGTGCGATGGTTGGGTGTGGTGGTGCGGTGGTTGGGTTCGAAGGTTGGGTGCAGTTGTGTGGTTGGGGTGCAGTGTGCGGTGGTTGGATGATGTGGTGATGTGCTGTAGTGGTGTATGGTGCGGTGATTGGGTTGGGTGCAGTGGTATTGACCAGTGGTTGGGTATGGTTTTGTGTGCGGTGGTATTGGCTCTGGTGGGTGTGTAGTGTGCAGTGGTGTTGATCGGTTGTCGTGAGTTGATGGGAGTGGCTCTGGCGACGGTGTTTGACGGTGGTGTTGTGTGCGGTCTGGTGTGATGTGATGATCATAAATGATAGTGGCTCATTGTGATCAATAAATTGATTAATTCGTGATCAATAAATAATATGTAATCAATTATTTGAGATTGTAACCAATAAATTGAATATTTTGTGACATATAAATAATATGTGAACGAACTTGTGACCAATAAATAATATGTGACTTATAAGAGTGTGTTTGAGTCACTTTATTTTGGAAGAATGTATTTTGTAATAGTAGATTAATGAAAAATGTGTGGTTGAAAAAGAAGGAAAAATTATTGATGTGATGGAAACTATTATTTTATTGAAGAATATGTGGTTGAACATGAGTAGAAGAATGAAAAAAATAATGTGACTTAAACATGGGCTAAATTTTTATTTAAGACTGATGAATAGATTGTGACCTATAAAATTATTGATTTATGATCGTGTGACTTAAACATGGGCTAAATTTTTATTTAAGACTGATGAATAGATTGTGACCTATAAAATTATTGATTTATGATCGTGTGACTTAAACAGGGGCTAAATTTTTATTTAAGACTAATGAATAGATTGCGATCTATAAAATTTTTGATTTATGATCGTGAAATAATTTGTGACATATAAAATTTTTGATTCATGATCTAGAAATAATTTGTGATCAATTAATTCGATAATTTGTGAGCAAATAGAATAGAATTGTGACTTTAATATATTTAATTAATAAATTATATATTTAAATAATTATTTCAATAATAAATTATAATTAATTTTTTATTTTTGAAATTTTAAATTTTGAAATGGACTACCAAATATATTATATATGAAATTTGCCCATTGAGAAAAGTGAATTTTAGAAAATTGGCCAAGTTGGGCTTGATCTCTACGAATCACCAATTTTATTCATGTACTTTCACTCGTGGCAGGGATGGAGCCAGGATTCAATGGTACGACGAACTAATGGATTGGATAGTGAAAAAAAAATAGACTATAACCAATTTTTTTTTTTTTAACAAAATCTGACTTTAGTTGGGATGGGCAAGCCCCTCGCTCCTCCACTGACTCGTGGTACTAAAATTTGGGACAACAAGTGAAAGTGTATAATATTATAGTTTAGTATGTTAAACCTAATTCTATTATCTGGAATTGGTCAACTAATTCATATACTTCGATAACTTGGGGTTTATTCAAGTAATTGGAGATGGGAGGAAGAAGAAAATATCATAACACTGAGAAAACTATAAGAAAGAAAGTTAGGTAAGAAAGTTGGGTAACATTGTTTCCTAGGATACAAAATGATTGATTCACGTTCGGTTTGGCGTACTACACCAACTCCAATTATATTGGAGTCTATGTGTTTCAATTGACCAACTTATTTTTATCGTTTTGTCACAAATACAGTAATTCGAAAAGAAATTAACGATACATCAACAATTTATAAATATGACGAAACAAATACTATAGAAATAATAATAAGTCCCCATTTTGGTAGGGATTAAAATCTATATTATAATTTAAGTCAAAATCAACGATTAATTTTAAGCACGTGTTTTATGAGATCCGCAACTTTACAACTACACATTTCATCATTTTTTTTATCAAAATTTATTAAAACTTTAATTTTATTTTCCACCAAACAAGGATTAAGAATATACTTAGGGCTTGTTTGGGTCAGATTAAAATCTGATTTTAATTTAAGTCAAAGTCAAACAATTAACATTAACCACATCTTTTATGGGTCTCACATCTTTTCAACCACACATTTCAAAAACTTTTATCATAATCCACTAAAAATCGAATTTTAATCACCACCAAACACCCTCTTAAATTATTGATCTACTATATTATTTAGTGGTGTTGAGAATGACAAATGGACATCGTGCATTCATATAATTCAAGTATATAAAAGAATAATAATAATAAAATTCACGTTGATTGTCAGTTATTGCATTATATAGTAAGAGTTCGTTTGATAGGCAAAGATGGAAAAAAATTTCAATTTCATATTAGTTGGAAAATAAAAACTCATCAAATCTATAGGAATTCGTTTTCCATGAAAATAAAGAAAATGCAGCTTAAAGTAGTTGTACCTTGAAATTCAATTTATATTTTTACGTTGCAATTAAACGGTCAAAGTGAAATTTATTTATCTCAAATATGACATTTTTCATGAAAAATGTGACAACCTAAAGCATTTTAGGTACCAAATCCATGAATTACAATACAAAGCAAGATGAATGTATCTTTCAAGTTCCAGGGTAGGGTTCCATTTGGACCACATGGCGTTACCTATTCAAAGAAGACAACATTACAAAGAATGATGCAATTCATTTCATAATTGAAGAGTTGGACAAGAAACAGATGTGAGATACTTGATGGTGCCGTAGGATTCATCCTTGAGATAATTGGTTTCATAGTCACGTCAAATTATTGGTTTCGAGAATTGTAATCTCTTATGGTTTGTGTTATTCTATTGTCAAAATACGGCATAAAGTTGTACGATGATTCGATTTTAATTTTGATAACTAAATTTTAGTGTATAAGCTAAATTTAATACGATGTTAGTCATTTCTTTACAAGTTATGAATGTAACATGCGATGGTGTGTGCTCTCGACTGGAAGTTTAAATGAGGTTGAGTTGGATAACTCATTTTTTAAGTGGTTTGGTACGAACTTTATCGACCCTGAACAAAATTTATTTTAATTTTTAATTTTTTTTTTCATTGGAGTTTACTTCTATCTTCAATTCCAAGTTCTAGTGACACGTCTTACTCGTGCTTAGGCAGGCTCTTCCACCGTTAAGTTTCTAATTTCAATCAAAGTTAAGTGATCTCAAAATTAGACTTGAAAATGTATATTTAAACTAAATGTACATGCAATAGTCAACGTGCTCTTGGAATCCTATGCGGAAGTTGATTCGTTAGCTGCTCCATTAAACTCATGTTTGATGTCCATTGTTTTAAAACTTTTTTCCTTACGTAATCATTTTCAACCACACATTCAAACCATAAAATATTTTATACATAAATTTAAATTTTTTTCTACTTTGTAACCACAAACATCCTCCTAAAAATACTATTCACAACTCTCTCTCTCTCTCTCTCTCTCTCTCTCTCTCTCTAATTATTGAAATAATGGACACTAAGGCTAAATGATGTATTAACATCCATTTTGTTTTTAGCAAATTGTAAGTGGTTGGTACACTAGAAACCTGTCCTCGGTGAAAGAGGAAGCAGTCGGTAATTGAGATATACAATTCTCAGTTTTCACTTTCCATCGTGCCATCAAAACTCACCATTAACTTCATCATCAGAGTGTATTAGAGAAATTTTCTTCTTCTTCTTTTTTATTTTATTTATTTTTTATTTTTATCGACAATGACAATAACGAACCAATGTAACAATTTGAGATGCACTTTTTTTCGTGGGAGCATTAAATATTTAAGGAGGTTAAAATATACAATTTAAAAAAAAAATTTTTTTTTTTTTTAAAAACTTCAGAAATCTGGTAATAGATAAATTTTATTAAATAAATAAATAAATAAAAATATTTTATTAATAAGATATATTAAGGTCACACGTTATTTATGGCTCACAAATCACAAATTTCATAATCACAAATTATTAAACTAATTTGTCACAATTTGACAAATTGTGAGTCATGGCTACGAATTTAGTTGCAACCTCATTTTTTAGGCCATATATTATTTATTGATCACGAGTTATTCATTTTATGTCACGCATAATATATTAATCATAAATACTCTTCATCCCGCCCAACCTCATCGCCACCATCGCCACCACCGTCACCGCCACCATTTGCAAAACACAATCAATCGCCAATAAAAATCATCTCAAATTGCCAAATAAGCAACAAATTGGATGAAGAAGAAACTACACCAAAATACCCCAAGTCGCGATGAACACCACCACCATCGCCAACACCCTCGCTGCCAGCACCACCATTACTTCAACATTACAATTACCGCCATCGCCACCATCACCACCACCACCACAATTTACAAGCCACCAACAAAAATTACCAAAAACTTCGCCTAAACAGTAGATTGAAGGATGAAGAAACAACCCAAAAATCACCCTGAATACTTCATCACCCCGTGCAACGACGACAGTGATGGCATCATCGCCACCACGTAGAGTCGCACGTAGCGACATCATAGCCGTTGTGCAAAGAAGCAGTGCGCAACGGCATTGTCGTCGCATGTGATGGTTCTGCACAGCGACACTTTGTAGAGTGGCGCGCGACACTATTTATCATCGTTGTGTATGGTTTCTCTGCATAGTGTTACCGTGCAGCAATGATGATGTCGCTACACGACTCTGTGAGCGTTGCCTTCGTCTTGCAACGACGACAATCTTCATTGAACCAAGGAGAGGTTAGATGGAAGAGGGAGATGTGAAAAGGGAAATGAATAGGGTTTGGAAATGAAATTTGGTAGGATGGATAGAATGGGTGGGGTGGGTGAATATTTAGATTAATTTTAATTTTAATAATATTATTAATATTAAAAATTAGAATATGATTTGATTTTTGAATAGAAAACTTTTGAATCTAATTTTTGAATTGGAAAGGTTAAAAAAATGTGTGGGTATAATTTCCACTTTTTGCATTTTGTAGAAAGTTTGAATGGTGTTGGACCAACCATACATTTATTGGGCCTCAACTGGCCTATAGTCTTAAAAATCTCTAATCGTGAAAGCCTCGAAAATAAAACTTCTTATGGGCCGGCCTTCATTTTTAGGGTTCATTCCACGAGCCTTAAAGCTCACTATGTTTCACCTCGTTTAGCAGAATATAAAAGGGCACTACAAAACCCTACCTCCTCTTCCTTTGTTAAACTTTAGTTCAGAAGGCGCGGCTGAAAGCGGCACCACCACCAGCAGAAGCCATGGTGCGCCTCCTTTCTCACTCCAACGCAAATCTAAATTTTTGGTTTCACCCTCTAAAAGTCCAAATTTTAAATTTGATTGATATTTTTGTTTTTTGTTTTTAGGGTATTGATTTGGTCGCCGGAGGCAAGAGCAAGAAGACCAAGCGCACCGCCCCTAAATCCAATGATATTTACCTCAAACTTCTCGTCAAGGTTGCTATACGTCGCACACTTTTTTATGTTTTCTGTTAATTTATTTTGTGTGCTAAAATCAGACAGTTTGTTGAATATTCTGATGATATGGTGTAATGTGATTCGTTTTGTGGCAGCTGTATCGATTCCTTGTGAGGAGGACCGGAAGCAAGTTCAACGCGGTGATATTAAAGAGGCTGTTCATGAGCAAGGTTAACAAGGCCCCCCTTTCTCTCTCCCGACTTGTCACTTTCATGAAGGGAAAGGTATTTTTCTACATTTTTACTCTATTCTTAATAATTCAATGTTTTGTACTTCAATTTATGCTGTTGCTGTATTATTTGTGTTGTAAAGACTTCGTATATAATATCTAAGTTTTAAATGTCCTATGTTATTCCAATTAGTTAATTTTTTTGTTTCTTAATCATATTGGGCACAAATACAATCAATTAGGTTAGATATTTAAAAGGAGTGATCTCAATATGAAATGCTTGCTCAACAGTATGTATATTTCAATATTACTGGCTTTAAATAGCCCGAGGAAGGATTACAGAAAGTTATAACAGGATCATGCAAGGGGCTGTACAGAAAATGAATGATACAAGTATCTACCAAGAGAATCTGCTAGGAACAATTCAAGTTGGCTATACACTAACTAATCAAAGTATACCTGTCAAATTTCATGGTTCATAATTAACTATTAGCATGATTTTTTTATTACTATGGAATTCTGATTTTGAAGCAACTAGTAAAAATGCTGCTTTAGCTTGAGTATTTTTATCATATAGTTCTAATTGTGTATAATCTAAAATGTTGGTAACTTCTACATGCTCTATGTACCTTTGTTGCCAGGTTAATACTTTTAACAGTACAACTAGGCCATACTAATCAAAATATACAAGTCAAATTGCACATTAATTTATAATTAACTACTAGCACAATTTTTTTTAATCTTGCTTTTGAAATTTTGATGTTGAAGCAACTAGTAATAAAATGCTGCTAAAACTTGAGCATCTCATCATATGGTTTGAACTGTATAATCTATAATGTTCAGTACGTTCTACGTTCTCTATGTATCTTTGTAGGAAGACAAGATTGCGGTGCTTGTTGGGACTGTCACTGATGATATTAGGGCTTATGAAGTCCCAGCTATGAAGGTAACAGCTTTGAGGTTCACAGAGAGAGCAAGGGCTAGAATTGAGAAATCAGGTGGAGAATGCTTGACTTTTGACCAGCTTGCTCTTAGAGCTCCTCTTGGGCAGAACACGGTAACGACTGTTTTTTGCTGTCAATTTCTTTTTGTTGATAATTTTGTAGTTGCTCATGTTTGATATAGTTGGTGGGTGGTATTAAACAGTGGAAATGAGATTTTTAAACTAATAATAGGAATATTTTTTGTCCATGTGATTATAATTGAGTACGGAATGATTGTTTGTTGTGTTCTGTACTATGAATCATTTTTCCTGTTGTAACTAGCAATTAAGGTTGATTTGGATTCTGATTACTCGTGTAAATTGTTTGGTTAAAATTAACTCTAGTTCTTGCTGAGTATTTGTGGTATGCACCTATGATGCTGCTGGTAAATCTTTCCCTTTTTCGTCTTAATAAAACCCTGTGTTTGTGTAATGAAACGCCATTTTTGGGGTACCTGCTTCTTTAATCTTATGCAGCGTCTCTTCTTCCTCCCATGAGTTTTGATCTTTTGCCTTTTCGGGGATAAGTCAGTTTAGGATTTATGCAATTTGTGATTTCTCATTTTTCATGGTTTTGTGGTTGATGATGTGCTGCATTGGACGTTTTGTTATTTGGTCTCTGACTTTTTCTTTTTGATAATTTGATTTACATTTGCCTTTTTTGATCTCCAATAGATAATGGATATAATTTTCAAAAAGCATTAGCATCATCTCCCTGAACGATGACCATTGTTACAACTCCTAGTTCTGTATTACTTCACAAATGAAATTTTCAAGAAACATATTGGTGACTAAATTTTACAAGACTCGTTTGTATTATCTAACTGCGCTGTTCTGACTCAGGTACTTCTTAGAGGACCCGTGAAGTCTCGTGAGGCAGTGAAGCACTTTGGTCCAGCTCCTGGTGTTCCACACAGCCACACCAAGCCTTATGTGCGAGCCAAGGGTAGGAAATTTGAGCGTGCTAGAGGTAGAAGAAACAGCAGAGGTTTTAAAGTCTAAATTACAACCACTAGTTATTACCCGGTTGATGGCAGTTTTTATATTTATTAGAATTTCTATGAAAGATTTTGTCCTATGTAATGTCTTTTACGTTTTCTTCTTTTTAAACTTCTCTTGGATGCAATTGTTATATGTATCTCTTTCACATTTGGTTCTATGCTTTAATATCTCTGGAGGATATAAAACGTTTTGAGCTTTAGAATTTTTGACAGTTTATCTACATACTGCCAATCCCAATAATGTTATGTCATTGTTGATGATCATCACCTTATGCGGCAAAACCCTATGATAGATCCAATGAACTGCAGTGACATGTGATCCATGTTATTTGATGTGCGAGTCAAGTGTCACCTAAACATGGTCATCAGTGGTGACGAATAACGTTACAAGTGTGTTTTTGGGTCAAAACTGCTAATGAAGAAGGATGTATGTGAACCTCACCTTTTAATTTATCAGAAGTATATCTCCAGTGGGAATGGCAATGAGAATCTTCGTCCCATATGGCCGTATGCACAAGTACCTGTAGGGTTTATACAATAAAGATCAAACGTATAGAATCTAACTTGTGGACAAATGTGGACTGGGCTTTGCGCAGATACGTGTTTTACCGTTTATGTACAATAAGATAGCAACAGCCATTACACACACAACTTCACGTGGTTTACTTGAAAATTTACCTGGATAGAAAAATTGACACAATGTCATATTGTCATGTGATATTTTATCCTTAGATTGTTTAAAGTACAGTTAATTTTTTGATCCGATCATCAACACACACTTTTATCATTGCATCTATCAAAATCTATGACAAAGTGACGTAATCCAAACTTGATTAAATAATATATATTTTCTGATTAATAGTGTTTTCTTAATTTTTATTTCATTTATACTCTTGAAATTTATTCTATATTAATATTAATATTTAAAATTTCAAATAATATCATTATAACCTTAAATATGCAAAAATTGACAAAAAAATTATAGCTTAAAATTATATTCATGTCATTGTTGAAATAAATATTTTAGATCAATATTAATTTGTTCATTTTTTAATGGAAATCAACATCAACAAAAATATGTTTGAGATGAAATCACTTAAAAAAAAAAAAAAAAAAAAAACTAACTTTTAAAATTAAAACAATTTATTTTTGTCTAAATTAAAATTAAGAAATCTAATATAATCATATATATAACCTTAGAAGAGAATGATAAATGAGAGATTATTACGCTAACTTGCTAAGGGAAGGTTCTCAAATATTTGAAAGTGAAAAAAGACCTGTTATTTTCATAAACTCGGAGAGTACTCAAAAGCTTATTCAATTATCAACAAGTGAGAGGGACAGCGATAAATTTAACTACCTGTTTCCTGAACTTGGACAATCCTGTTATAGGTTAGATGAAAATACATCCTCATCACTGTTAAAATGGTTTGCTGATTTTAATGGGCTGCCCAAGCTCCTGGCCCAAAAAGGTTTCTGGCCCGTGTTCGGTCCAGCCAATGGAACTATCTGGAAGGTGTAAACTCGAGTTAGTTCAAGGGTATCTTTTGCAATTAAAAGGGTTTAACCTAAAACTTGAACCTGTTAGGACAATATCCACAGATGAAAATACATCCTCATCACTTTACAGAGCTTTAAATTCTCTTGAAATTCATAATCAACGCCAAAAATCTTTAATGGATAAACGGTCATGATTCAACCTACACTGCAGTCAATCCAAAAATTATGTTGCTGTCTATAATTTTTATATTAATTGCGTTTATCTTCGTTTCATTTGTATGCTCGCTGGTTTAGCCACAGTCACCTTCTCCGCCAGCACCGCCGCCGACGGCAGCATCCCCATCGCCTCCTCGACCCCTGCTGTTTACGCTGGAAGTCTCGATGCCTCCATCTTGAAATCACTCCCAGCGTATTTTTATGAATCAGAAAATCATGAACCAACATTGGAATGTGCTGTGTGCATATCCGTATTTGAAGACAAAGGGACATATCAGATCTTACCTGACTGTAAGCACTATTTTCACGTTGATTGCGTAGACATGTGGCTTCAGTCTCACTGCGACTGCCCACTCTGCAGATCCTCGGTTCAACCCGCCAATTTTTTTTTGAAACCCGATTCTCACTGTAACCGGTGGTGAACCGCATGGTTTAAGAGGCAAGTCGGATTCTTGTTTGTACGGATGGAATTGAAATGGGTAGATCTTCTTCTCCTAATTCATTAAAACCTGCAGTACTAAGTATAAGCGTGGAGGCTTAGGTAAATAATTAGGTCCATGAAGCTCCGTGTGGCATTGCTCATTGTTCAGAGTTCGAGTCCGGGAGAGGTTCCAACCACGCTTCGACAATGTCTCCCGAACAACGTCGGTAAATATGGCGAAAGGCTATTCATATATAGAGATCGGTTTGAGATCGAATGTTTTCGCATTTCACCATAGTTCCAAGTATTAGAATCCCACATTGGCTGGTGATATTTACTAGATCTACTTAATAAGGTGAGGGCAATCATTCCCTAACAAGCCTGTTTTGTTAGGTTGAGTTAGACTCAATATCATTTCTAATATGGTATCAGAGCAGATCCAGTTTTGTAATGTTGGGTGCACCCAATATCGATTTGTTCNAGTTGTTTGGCATGGTCCACGCTGTACGTGAGGGGGCGTATTCAAATCCCACGTTGATTGATGATATTTACTAGATCCACTCAATAAGGTGAGGGCAATCCTCCCCTAACAAGCTGATTTTGTTAGATTGAGTTATGCCAAATATCATTTTTAATACCAAGTTTGTTTTCATTTCGGACTTGGAGTGATAAAATTTTGTTTCAGTACTATTTTTCTCAAACTCATTTCAATTATATGTCTATAGGACTCACAACTTTTAAGGTAGAAGACGGCTCGATATCGAATGTTTTCGAAATTTACCATAAAGCCCAATTTGTCTTCATTTTCAATCGATAGTTGGGACATATTTTGTAAGTAATATAATTTCGTCGTAATAATGATTTTTTTTTCAATTTTATTTTCAACCACATATTTTATGTGATCCACAATTTTTATCAGAATCTAAAATCAAATTTTTAACAACCGCACGTGGGTGTGCATGGGGTGGCAAAGCCATAAGGCCAATTTCAGTATTGACGACAAAGCTAGATCAAGCTCCGATGGTGCAATCGAGTCCGGTCGGAAATCTGATTGAAGATGCACCTTTCTAAAAATCACATTGTCAGCTGCCTTGAATTTGCTAGAGGCATAGAAAGATACAGATATACGTTGTTACCATTTCTTTTAATAAAAGGATCAAACTTGGTGTACACTACAACATTCACTTTATTTAAAATTTGACTTTTTAACAGTCAAACTACCATTTTAATCACAAAATGACCTTTGCCCCGAGTGCTAAAAATAAAAGATTTAGGATCCTATTTTCACAATAATTAAACGTTCGAGATCTCTACTGCTATTTATCAAAACAAAAATAAAAGGTCCTTGGCCCTCCGGAGCACATCCGAGTTGGTGGAACAATTGCATTTGTGGGCTCGCAACCCCAGCGTGGAGGGTTCGATTCCTGGAAGGCACAATTCTTGGAAGAGAGATTTATCTCAAAGACAAGACATTGTGGAAGGCAGTGAGGAGAGCTCTCTTGGAGCCAGGAGTATAATGGAGAATTCGATTTCTGGAAGGCACAATTCTTGAAAGAGGGATTTATCTCAAAGGCAAGGCATTGTGGAAGGCAGTGAGGAGAGCTCTCTTGGGGCCAGGAGTATAAGTAATGCAGGAACCTGAGAGCCAACAAGAGCATAACCCGCGATTAACCTCCTCGAGTCGCTGAGGAGCCTGTGGCTAGGGGTCCAGAATTTAGTCTGGCGAAATTGAGATACCTGAATATCAAAAAAAAAAAAAAAAAGGTCCTTGAATCTAAATCTTCCATTTCTTTCAAAAGTCTTGTCAAATGTTCACGTGACACTCACTTGTCAACATAGACGACATGTGTTACTGCACTAACACTAATTTAAGATCTAAAGAAACAGAAAAATATCGAAACAAAGAAAAAGGTAAATATTTAATACAGTTGCTATAAGTTTTTCCAAAATACGATTCACTATTTTTAATAGAAATCACTTTCCTCGAATTCAGATATACAAAGTAGGGTTTATCAGATCAATGTACTAAGTCCGACATGATAAACGTTTTCTTCGGAGAATTCTAATAATTATTTCTCATTTATTTTCATCGCTTTAATTGATGATCGAGAGTTATGGGTTGCTGTCAACATAAATTTTAGTAATTATGACTCGATGTTATCATGACGTGACATGGCATGATTGATCGCTAAGGTAGCCTGATGACCAACTAGACGTTCAACACTATTTCTAACAAGAATGCTCCTCAAGCTCCGTTAGAGCTTAACAAAACGTCCAAGGCGATTAAAGCAGAAGAAAAGTTTATTCAAAGGTAGTGTAGAACCTCCCTGAATCCTAGTTTTATTGACTGCAGGAACTCAAACAAGAACGCTCCTCAAGATCCATTAGAGCTCAACACAATTTTATTTCTTAAGAGCCGATGGTCAGAGAGAAGAAGAGTTAACTCAAAGTGGAGCCTCTCTAAATCTTAAGATATGACTAGTTACTATCTATGTATAGGACTGGTTGCCATAGCTACATTATTTTAGTAGATTTTGATAAAAGTTAATGGAATGTGTGGTTGAAAAGTTATGGATCCTATAAAATGTGGGGTTAAAATTAATCGTTGACTTTGAATTGAGATTACAGATTTTAGATTGTAACAAACAGGGACAAAGAAAAAAGTTAAGTATATTGGGTTTTCTTTACATTCAAGGTGGGATGTACGACGAGTACACTAAAGTAGAAAGAAGAAAGAGCATGATCATGTTTGTAGGAGATGGAAATGGGAAGACACTTATAAAGGGCAACCGGAATGTTGCCGATGGCTAGACTACTTAGATCGAAATGCTCCTTTTAATTTAAAAAAATTTGATACCATATTAAGAATTGAAATTTCATCATGAAATATCAAGATAATTAAAAAGAGTGATCCAAACACTTATCGATACATTATTCAATGTGTAATACTACCCTCAACAAATATTAGAGTTCTGCCGCTTGGCTTCACAATTTAGATACTCGTTATTCTATTCGATTCGTTGCTCATAATCAATTTGTATCGTTAAAAATGTTGCTAAAACCCGTGTCTTTGTCACTTATTTTGCAGCCATCCAAGGTGAAGATCAATGATTTACACTTCAGACACATAAGGGATAACACGATTTCAGAAGTTCTTGTTCTACTCAATTGCAGTCAAACATTCCCTTGCGAAGGCATTGAATTGCATATATTAGTTTAGCCTCTTCAAGTCCAATTGGTTCACTTACATCTTCATGTTCCAACGCAAAATTTATATTGCGAGGAAAATTTAATCCTTTCGACCCTGCGGGTCGTGTATAGATTTTCGTATGCTGGAGTAGGCCAAAAATCATTTCGACGAACAAAAGAAATGGAAGAAATATATTTTCGAGTCCTTTTTGGGGGATTTTTTTTATTGTCATCCTCCAAGTTGTGAGCCAAAAGGGATGCAAGTATTTGATTCAGTCATAAGTTAAGATTTTCAAATATCAAATCTATACTAAACCAAGAAAGTACATCATTTAGGTAGTCCACGAGAATTAAGACATATTAAGAGTTCGTTTGTCAAGATTTTTGCTTTTACTTTTACTTTTTATAGGAACACTTTTTAAGAAAATTATCTTAGATCAACTTATTTTAAAAACTCTTTTAATCAGATAAAATACTTTCAAAATCCAAACACGTTTAGGAAATTTCTTAATGTCGAAAATAGTTTTTAACTTTTCAAAAATTTTGTCAAATGAATTTTATGTATGCATATATGAGATAGAAAATGATAATATTAAAGTATGTCAGTCAAATGAGCCTTTACCGTTTTCCAATAATATTTCGAACTTGATTGCCATCTCTGTGTAAATGTGCATGCATCTTATATGCTTTTAGTACATAAACCACTATGGTTGACTGTAGTGGTCAACAGGTCAACGGTTATCCACTCATAAAGCTGAAAAATCCTAGCAATTTGGCATAATCGTGGGACTAAATTTCGACACGTCCGATTGTAATCTTTAGGAGTATTATATTATCCAATTAGGTATTGACTTCCCTCTCTCAATTTCATTTGTATCTTGTCAGCATCGTTGCCTAACGTGGATTACAAGACATTTTCATCCGAAATTTCCATGAATGAGGAACTTTTATCCATGCGGTATTTATGTAAATGTTGTTGATATACATATGTTCGCACTTTAACGTATCTAAAGATAAAGATGAACATTCGACTTTATTTAGCCCCTGTTTGATTTTGTTAAAAATCAGGTTTTTAATAAATTTGATAAAAGTTGATTAAACGCGTTGTTGAAAAATTGATAAAAATTGTGTGTTTCATAAAATTTGTAGTTGAAAATAAATTTTAAAAAATGGAGGCTAAACTGGATAATGAATTGATCCGATTAAAAAGAAAGGAGTGAGATTTTCACCGGTCAATTTCATTTCTATTCACACTTGTATCGAAAGTTGATTGATGTATACCTTTTCTTTGAGGAAGTATATTCCTATGTGAATTGATGGGGAAAAAGGCATTCCCTGGTTGAAGTTGGATTTATTGTTAAAGGGGAATATGCCATTGTATTCATACACATATATCTACTACTCTCTTACCTATATGTGTAGACTTCAATTTTGTTATTTTACCTTTTTCACGTCTCCTTGCATTGCTTTTCCTATGTTTTAGTTATATTTATGGTTCATTTTAGAGAATATATCGAATTACCATGGTCAAAATCTTTCTTACGAGGTTTGTTGTGCCTCTCCTGAAAGTATTAAATCCCTATATTTTGTGTTGTGAGTAGAATTTGAATTTATAAGAAGATGTAATAGAATTTGAATACATACAATAGGATTGATTTTCTTCATTTTGCATATTAAGCGTAGTTCATGTGAATTTCTTTTTCGTATTTTGAGTTATAAATTTTTTAAAAATAATATAATCAAGTATCAAAAGAGATAAGGGAAAGAAGAAAAATGTTTTCACAATTTATTGATTTATAAATTAAATTTTGTGAGTTAATTGAACTTTAAAAGAAAAGGTTGGGAAAAAAAAATGTTTCACAACATGACGTGGTAGTAGTTAAAATCGAGTTATTTTCAAAGAACGGAAAAATTGTTTGTGCATCTTGAGTTACAGATGATTCTAGCGGCGGGATTAATTGTGTTTTTTATGGAAGGGATGAGATCTCGTCAAGTGTAAATTCTGTAAACGAAGTGATAAACGAGGGTGTACATGTAGCAAAACTATTTAAATAAATACAATGATGGAAATGAAGGATTTAGTCGATTTATATCTACTAAGCATAAGATTTAGCTTGACGTGATAGATAAATTAATTTGACAAATATTTTTTACATATTATTTTTCTTTCAATATCTCTAGACTAGACCTATTAAACGAATTATTAAAATTTGAGCAAGAAACTATTAACATTCAAATTTGTATACAGTAGATAATAGATTGACTAAAAGTAGAAAGAATTTTTTTCTCTAAAACACTATCGTCAAACATTGGCTATAAAAATTATTAGATAAATCCGACTAATTATAATAGTCACGTAAAACTTTATCTCATGTCTAGTTCTATCAAATAAATTCATCAAAGTCAAAAATTTTGATTGATTTTCATATAGTAGACCAACCTAGGTCAAATCGTGGCGTGCAATCACATTCACTTAAATCATACCTTAATTTTCTACATACAAAATTAACCCACAGAGAAATGAAATATTAGCAAAATAAAAAATATCTTCACCATACGGCATTTATGTGGTCTCGACTGGAACTCCATTTTATCTCCCCGTCTCTCCCTGTTTCTCACTCTAGATTATCTCAATCTCTTCACCACCTGCCTTCAATCCACTCTTTAACTAAACCCTCTCTAATTTCGAATAACTAGGTTTTTTCTCCTTTCGCCGAATTGGAATCTTTTGATTCTATGTTTTAATGAGCTTTGGATTCTGCTTATTTATTTTTGTTTCAGAACTGTAGTTTAGTTTTCGTTTCGTTCAATGCGTAGTTTGTGGACCGATGCTTCGAATTAGAAATGACTCCTGCTTCTTCAATGTCAGGTCCGTATTACTTTACGCTCTGATGTGGATTTCTTCTTGTTTAGTTTATAATTTTATTGAGCTAGTGATTTTTTTTTTTTCGGGAAATGTTTGATTAATTTTGTGCGATTGAGAATGTTTGTTTCGATTTTGGTAGTGTCCGTAGAATGCTTGAATACATTTAAGTTCTGGAAAGGGGATGTGAGTGGAAAATATGATTGCAGCGTGCTCTCGTGTGCTTCTAAGGCTCCAAGAGCACTCACGGGATTTCTCGCAAGCACCGCGCATCCTCCGCTGCAGTGTGGACAAGCTGCTAGAAGAAATCACATTTCATGTGTGAGTATTTACCTGAATTTTAAATATTTTATGCATCAAAATTCATCACATGGCTGATCAAGAACACATAAATTTCGAAATGTTGTCGTGCTATATCTAGCCAACTTCAAATTTAGTATGAACAAGGCTAGGTTTGTTGTTTCTATATCTAGATTTTCTTTTGGACTTGCAATTTTTCTTCTGTTAGTAATGTTGAAATAGTTAACTTTACAGAATAATTTAGAAACTTTTGAGTCTAGAACAAATTGTGTTTAAGCTAACCAGTTGATGAATATAAGAAAGGATGTGGTTTTGAGCAATGAGAGATTTTTCTGAGGAGTTTTTATAGGATAGAAATCATGGCTGATGTGAGTAAGTTCGCCAAGTAATTGATAGCATGGAAGTGTTAAATAATCTGTCTTACGTTTATTTAGCTGTGTGTTTGCTTGTTTCTGTAATTTCTGCCTGTTAGTGTGTACTTATACATGTCTTTGTATTGTACGTCATTGAATTTTATAAGAGTACTCATTCCTTCTGAAGCTGAAATGTGATTCACGAATTTATAATCTGTTATTTCTATTGTAATTGCAAAATATGTTTTTTTGCATTCATCAGCAGCAAGTGGCCTTTTCTTTTTCTACCCCTCAGTTATTCTTTCACTTGTTCCAGAGATGTGAATCCCATAATTTGGGAGGGTGGTATTCACATGAAGCCTCAGATCCCGTCCTTCCACAAAAGCTCTTAAGCTCGAGAATGGTTCATTTGGCTACTAGCAAATGGAATTTGCGTAGTTTACCATCTTCTTCACACGCATGCGAGGTTTCTCCTGAAAGTTTGTGGGAGGTATGTGAAACGACTCATTTGTCATCAATTGTTCGCATAAAAAATGTAATTTATGAATCTAAGAAACTATATGAAATCTGTCTGAGATAGTACAATAATGATTACTATTGTGAAAGGCTAAAGGTAGCAGGCATGGAAGATAAATTAAGAAAGAGAAGATTAGATGGTTCGATCACATTCAAAAGATGACGAGTGGATGCACCTGTTAGGTTGAATAGCTCGATTACCATAAATCTTAAACCTTGACGACAAATAGGACATGAAATGATGTTGGAAAATGCGATTTCTGGTGAAACTCTAGAGCTAATTGCACTTGACAAAGCTAAAAGAATCCATGTATTTGCCCTGATAGCAGGGAAAGGCTTGATCTGAAAATTACAGTGCGGATGAGTGCCAAAATGGAGTAACAACTATTACAGTACTGATGCAATTTTTTTCTTTGTATCAGGATCTCAAACCTACCATCCAGTATCTCTCATCAAAAGAATTGGAATTGGTTCGTAATGCGCTGAATGTAAGTTTATTTTGCTCCTCATAAATTCTTAATTGCTCTAGTTTTTATTATCTTCTGGTGCTCTGGTCTCAATGCTCATTATTTTTTATATTTCTTGTTTTCCTGTATTTTTAAATTTACCTTTTTGCCCCTCCACCTCTACCTCCCATATGTATAAATTTTTGGCTCCTAGGAAGATATACTGCTGAGCAACTCTTTTGTGTGGTACAGTCAGCAAGGATTCAGGTGCCAAACCTTAATTTTATGTCCTTTTCTTTTTTGGCTTGTTACACAGCTGGCTTTTGATGCCCATGATGGTCAAAAGAGGCGCAGTGGGGAGCCCTTTATTATTCACCCAGTGGCAGTTGCACAAATTCTTGGAGAACTTGTGAGTTATGCAGATTTATTATCTTTATCCATCTCTATAACAGATGAACTTTTGATTTTCTTTAATTAATTGGCACTTGATTTGATTATGGCAATCGCTTTTACTTAATTTCCGTCATTTCAGGAATTGGATTGGGAGTCAATTGCTGCTGGTTTGTTACATGACACGGTGGAAGATACAAATGTTGTTACATTTGAAAGAATAGAGAAAAATTTTGGCGCTACCGTTCGTCATATTGTTGAAGGAGAAACTAAAGTAAGTTTCATGCTCTTTATTCTTTTATAGCTCTTTTCTTTTTTCATACGTTATTTTCTTATTTCCCTTTATTTAAATCTAGTCTTTAATGTTAAGTTGACACTCAATGTTGAACATTTAATATTCATATGTTATTTGCCTCTGTTAATCCAGGTATCGAAACTTGGGAAACTGAAGTCCAAGGATGAGAATAATTCTGTTCAAGATGTCAAGGCAGATGACCTCCGACAGATGTTTCTAGCCATGACCGAAGAGGTATGACACTTGTATGTGTAGATATATAGTAATAGCTTTGTTTCTGCACTAGTCTCTAACAACAAAGTGTTGGGTGTATCAGGTTCGCGTCATAATAGTCAAATTAGCTGACAGATTGCATAACATGCGCACGCTTTCGCATATGCCTCCACACAAGCAGGTGTATATATTGGAACTTTTTTTCAATTACTATCAGATTCCAAATTGTTCTTAATGGTATCTATCGTGTCTAGTCCAGCATAGCCCTGGAGACACTGCAGGTTTTTGCTCCTCTGGCAAAATTGCTTGGAATTTACCAAATCAAGGTATGCTATTTCCTACTATGCTGATTGTTATTATATCTTCTTGGACATTCATAATATAGAGTTTTGCATGCTATCTCGATCGACCTTTTAAATAGTTACCATGTTTTGCCGGCATATCTAAATTAAATTTTAGATTATTATTGTGAATTTGTGATTGACGTCCGTTTAAGGCTTATAAGACTAATTTTTGAACCCATAAGATGTGTCATATACCGCTTTCAATTTTGTATTGTTTCACGTGCCTTCTACAAGGAAATTTCATTGTTTTTTCGCTACACTTAATTAGTAATTGTCATATTGCTCTGTCCCTATGTTCACTGATTTGAGTCCCTGGGGATTAAACCCCATACTAGACTGCACGTGGGTCCAATCAAATCACGCATTTCCATTTCATGCACCTCCGGTGTGAAGACGATGACCCAAGGTTTGCCTTTTTTGGCATCTATTCAACTAGAACACATGAAATGTTGGATATTCCATCCTTAACTTCACTAAAGTGGTCAACTGGGAGCTGGAGTATGGACATCCTAGATCTATAGGGAACAGCTGTTAATCTTCTTCACCATTTGATTTTTATGCCAAACAATTTTTGTGTTCTTCAGTGCCAAATTTTCAGTAAATAATTGGTCATACAAATGATTTAAAAATCTATAATACTTAAACTTCAAATATTCTATAAAGGTATATATTCACACGTGATATGGGCACTATAACCATTTGTTTTACTGTAGTTGGAAGCTGTACAATTGATCTCGCTCTGCTTATCCAGTAATTATTTGTACTCCTACCAGATCTTTTGTCTTTGCATCTCCTCCCCAGAATGACTATTTCCTTTGTTGTTGTAGGCCACATTTAGAAAAGTACTATGCTGGTCAACAATCACTTCTATTGCCATTATGCAATTTCCCTGAACATAAAAATGCTTTTAACTTAACCTTGCGTGGTTCGTGATTTCCATGTCATTTCACCGGCAGTACTTTCTTTCTACAAAACTCTCCTCTGATTTGGTATATGGCTATTATATTGCATTTTCTGCTTACCTTTCCATTTTCCTTCTTGCAGTCAGAACTTGAAAATCTTGCATTTATGTACACAAATGCTCAAGATCATGCTAAGGTCAGGAGAAGAATTTCAGAGCTTTATAAAGAACACGAGAAAGAACTCGAAGAGGTAATTTTACTTTATTCTGTGATCCAGCACGTGATATTGTAGCAAGCAAATTTTCGGATGCATTGATGGGGTTGTATGACTTTTTGGTTGTAATTTATAATTTATTTCAGCGTAATCTACTGAACTTTTTTATTCTAGGCAAAAAAAATATTAATGAAGAGGATTCAGGACGACCAATTCCTAGATCTTATGACGGTGAAAACTGAAGTTCAATCTGTATGCAAGGAACCTTACAGGTGATCCTTGGACTTCTTTTTCTCTCATTTCAGATGCATTGATTTATTATCGTATGTTCGTCATGGTGAATGTCTGTTCTCTTTTCTGTCCTTTTGATTTTTAGTTACCGCTCTGTTGCTTAATAACCCCAACCATCGACCTCCAACCTCATCTCTGGGAATAGAACTTGAACTATTAGATGTACAGAAACTCCACTTATTGATATGGAAGTCTGTATAGTGTACTAGAGATGTCCGTGACTCTAAATTCTCTTTTATATATATGTGCAGCATCTATAAAGCTGTTCTTAAATCTAGAAGCTCGATAAATGAAGTCAACCAAATTGCACAGGTATTGCCGTCAGTTTTCTCAATCATTTTGATGTGCCATTTTCTGTTACAATCTCTCACTTGTCTGAATATTTTTCTTACCAGCTCCGAATAATAATAAAACCGAAGCCATGTGTCGGAGTCGGGCCCTTGTGTAATGCACAGCAGGTAAATTGTTATCTAGTGTAAAGCATCTGACATAGCGTTCTAAATTACAGTCCTCGCGTGTCTCTCTAACTGAAATTTCCTTTGCAGATATGCTACCATGTTCTCGGGCTGGTGCATGGAATTTGGACTCCTATTCCTCGAGCCGTATGTCTTGTTCATCTTTTTTTTCTGGTTTCAAGATCCTTTTACTACATATTGTTTGTACAGCATATTGAGGCGTTCTTTTTCCTTTTCCCCTTTCATTCTTTGGGAAACAGATCAAGGACTACATTGCCACCCCGAAACCTAATGGCTACCAGAGTCTTCATACTACAGTTATACCTTTTCTTTATGAGAGTATGCTTAGGCTGGAAGTTCAGGTTAGTCATTTTGATTTCTCTAATTTTAAGCTCTATCTCGAGCATCATCTAGATGCCTATCATATATGATTATTAGTCGCATGTTCTCTCGCCATATTTTTACTTGCAAGGAATTCAATTTATTTTTATATTACATTGGTTGGCAGATTAGAACTGAAGAGATGGATTTGATTGCTGAACGAGGGATTGCTGCACATTATAGTGGGAAAGTTTTTGTGAATGGCTTAGTTGGACATGTTATGCCAAATGGCAGTAGCTCCCGAGGGAAAACAGTTTGCCTAAATAATGCCAATGTTGCCCTTAGGGTAGAATATCTTTTAACTCTATAGTTTCACATATAGATAACATTATTCTGTTAGGAGGTCTTAGATTAAGTGCTATGTACTTGACTGCATTTCTAATTCAATGGTGGTACTCCCTTTTTGTCTTCAGATAGGCTGGCTGAATGCAATTAGGGAATGGCAAGAGGAGTTTGTTGGGAATATGAGCTCCAGAGAATTTGTTGAGACTATCACCAGAGATCTTTTAGGCAGTCGTGTCTTTGTATTTACACCAAGAGGAGAGGTAAAAGTGATAATTGGTATATATGGGAAAAGGAACTCAGTTTGGGATGCTTGTTTAGTTCTTCCATATTTCCTACAGATTAAAAATCTGCCTAAGGGAGCAACTGTCGTTGATTATGCATATATGATACACACTGAAATTGGCAACAAAATGGTGGCTGCAAAGGTAATGGTTCTCTATCTGGTGGATATTTTGTTCTTTATGAGTTCTGGTTAACACTGTTGCAATTTTTTTCTGTCTAAATTCTGGTCTTAACACCATAGTTTTCTTTTTGCAGGTCAATGGCAATCTTATCTCTCCATCGCATATGCTTGCTAATGCTGAAGTTGTGGAGATAATAACTTACAATGTTAGTTGATGTGAATTTTTTACTTGTGTTTACCCCCTTGTAGATCCAATCTACTCCTTGCATAGTTTGCTGCATATCAACTACCATGTGTGGCCTACTTGATGAAACTGGGACATCTGCTAGTTTTCAGTTTTATTTTTATGATATAAAGAGTTATGATGCTCTAATATACTCCTTTTGGGAAGTTTAACATTCCTCTGGTATTTTTTGTTAGTCTATTATTTTCATTAAAAGCAGCCTGTGTTACTCTCATGTGACATTTCTGGTCTTCTTGAAGTGCAAATTCCCTGTTTCTGGCATTTGTAGTCTAATGGCAGAATATTTTATCTACTTGTGAACCATTTCCTACTTGTAGCTTAAAAGTTTTTTCCCTTCATAGGGGCTCTCAAGTAAATCTGCCTTCCAGAGACATAAGCAGTGGCTGCAGCATGCAAAAACACGTAGTGCACGACACAAGATAATGAAAGTAGGTTTATCTCTGCCTCAGAACATATATTGGTTTAGCAACAACTTGTGTTAGCCTTGCTAATCTGGACATCATACTCTTTTCAGTTTCTGAAGGAGCAAGCAGCACTATCAGCAACTGAAATTACTGCTGATACGGTGAAGGAATTCACTGCTGAATCAGAAGAGGACAGTGAAGTGGAAGAGATCGTGGATTACTCTAAAGGGGCTAAACACACTTGGGAGAATATATTGAAGGACGTTGTGCAAATGTCATCATCTAAGACAAGTAGTGAAGATATTTTTCAATTCAACAAGAGTGGCATTCAGATTGCAAAGGTTAACGGTACTCATAACAAGCACATGCAGCATGTGAGTTTGAAGGCCAATGAAGAAGTTTTATCTCAAGGCAATGGTGTTGCCAAGATGATTCTAGCCAACATTCCCATGTACAGGGAAGTTTTGCCTGGGTTAGAGAGCTGGCGAGCTAGCAAGGTTGCATCTTGGTACAACCTTCAAGGGCACTCTGTTCAGTGGTTCTGCATAGTGTGCATAGATCGAAGAGGTAATGTTTCATATTGTTATGCTACTTTTAGGTCTGGAGCATGTTTGGCTAAGCTTAAAAAGTTAACTCACAAGTAAATAAGTGAGTTTTATAATAAATAATTTTTTATTTGGTCAAAATTTGAAGTCACTTGTGTTGACAATAAAGTAAGACCTAATTTCAAATTGTAAATTTTTTTATTTAAAAAGTAGAAAAACGTAATTTAACCAAACATGTTTGTGAACAAAAGTTACCTAGAAGTGGGTTTACTGTTTTTTTTAAAGTTTTGTCAAACATGCTGAACCTTCTCGTCCTTATTTTAAATGTAAGAGGCATATTTTGATGGTGAATCAGGTTGTATCAATATTTTACAATTTCATATATTGGCTAATTGATAGGTCTTATGAAATATTCTTCCGTTGTTTATGATCAAAAATAAAAATCAAGGGAACTTTATTTGTTGTGGTGATTGGAAGAATTACTGTTTTGAAAATGCTATCATGCTACTGTTTAACTTAATAACGTTAATACATATTGTCAACTCTCTACATGCTGGATTAGTAATCTTCTAGTGACGCTGTTCAAAATTTTATCAATGACTGCCAGGTATGATGGCAGACATCACGGCTGCATTGGCAGCTGAAGGAATTACCATATGTTCTTGTGCGGTGAGTTGAAAAAAATTATATTGTTTATTATTATTATTATTCATTTATTGAATACCTTGTTTATTCATTTATTGAATCACCATGTGAAATGTGGCAGGCTGAGATTGATAGGGGGAAGGGAATGGGAGTCATGTTGTTTCATGTTGAAGCAAGCTTGGATAGTTTGGTATGCTTTTGGAACGTAAATCTTCAACTTGTAATTTCATAATTTGTAAAAATAAATAAATTATGCTTTATTTTTCCCAGATTAGTGCATGCTCAAAGGTGGATCTAATTCTTGGCGTTTTGGGGTGGTCTACTGGCTGCAGCTGGCCGAGCTCAATGGAGAACCAACAGTTTCTAGAATGCTAGATACTGGTCCAGTGACCGCATAGTTCACCGGCTACTCGAGCTGGATAAAGTTTTGTTCAGAAAACGGATTTTTTTGGTGGGGATGCAGTTCTTAAATTGAGCAATTTGTTGGAAACTCGGTAAATAAATCTGAAGCAAATACTAGCAACTTCGAGGAATCAGAAGACTGTATATAGAAAGAACAGTAGTGGTAGTACAGTAGCAGTGTGATATACTTGATAAGGCACTTTGCAAGAAGAGCAAAGATACATACAAATATGATACAGTTGATTATACCTGCATTCATTATTCATTTTGACCTCTTAAAAGAGTGTTCACAGGTGGTTACTCTCTTTTGCCCTTTTTGTTCAATTTAACTTTAGGATTTTGGAGTCGATTAAGGGTGTTGAGAGCTTGTTTGGTGTAGGTTAGTTACCTTTTTCCAAAACGGTTCACAGGTGGTACCATGGTAACACTCTTTTTTCCTCCATTTCAATTTGTGCATTTTGGAGTCGATTAAAGGTGTTGAGAGCATGTTTGGCTATTGTTAAAAGTAACTTATAAGTTACCTTTTTCCAAAAAAACGTTTTGTTACTCTTTTTGGGACAAAAACTTGCAGGTCTTTACTTACTTTTTCGGAAAGCAGTCATTATTTTTGAATATTGAGAGCTGATTCACTCAAAAGTTTCAACCGTGCTGTAGATAGATTAAGAGGTGGCAGAAATTCAATGAACTAAATATTTCAATTTGTTATTTGCCAACTCGGTTTAATGGGCCCATTATAAGGCTTTCGATTGTAGAACAACAACTATCACGAACAGAAGCTGTATTATAATGGCATATCAGAATGTTGTTGCCCAAAATCATTGTAAAAGATTATTCTCGATGGGATTAAACTTTATTAAAGTGGAGAATCAAGAGAGAGAATAAAACTCAAGTTTTTTTTAGGAAGGTTGACCTTTGTACATATAGCATGCAATTATTCAGTAGCCTTGGATCTTTGAGAGAACCATGGTTAAGAACACAATTAGACTAAGCTTGACAAACGATAAGCCAAAGAACCAGGAGCATGAAATACACGACACGACTGACAATGTCCCTATCAGTATTCTTTTTCTCGTCCGATTGTTCTGTGTTCCAAGCTCCACGACGTACTTGTCAATGGACGATTTTTCAGTGCTGCGCTGGATATCGTATTCGTGCAAATTATATTTTCCTTCTCTAACTGCTTTATCTTCTTCAATCTTTCCTTCCATTTCTTGATAATCGAGGTTCACTCCTTTAAAGTTCACATTTGATTCTGCAGAGACACTTCCTATCCCTTCAAAGTTCTCGTCTAGCTTATCAGCAAAATCTTCTACAGCCTTATTGTTGCTCTCGTCTTCAATATCATCGACCTTCTCTTCATCTTCACCCCCAGTAGTCTCAAACGCCACCTCAATTTCCTCTCTATCATTTTCCTCAGAATCACTTTCACACTCTTTTTGCTGAAAATCAAGAAACTGCGTCAGGGGATTGTCTTCTTTCACATCCAGGTTTTCATCATCTGCTCCACTTGCTGCTTTCTCTTTCAAAGCTGCAATTTCTTCAGCGAAAAGAAGCTCCTCTTTCGGGTCATCATCGATCATAATTTCAGAGGCGAAAAGGGATGAACCGTTAAGCATTTGCACATGCTCATCATAATCCCTACATTGACTGTTTGCTGGCGTTGTATTGTCAATGCAGACAGTTTCTTTATCATTATTACAGGGGATTTCTTCTGCAGCGTTCAGTTCCACTTGTAGGCCTTCTTTCTTATCATCATTCGTGGTACTATTTTCCATCACAAGCAAATTCTCAACTGCTGGCTGTAAAATATGCCCATCTCCACCATAATTTTCAGAAGCAATAGATTCAGCCTTGGAAGATTCAGTACTAATAGGTTCTTGAGTGCCACAAATGTTGGTCTTTTTTTCTTCGTCCAATTCTCTCTCTCCTGCAGTTTTATCCACCTTAGTGATTTCTCCATCATCACAATGGCCTCCTAATTTGTTTTGTTCGATATTCATTTGTATCTGTTCGTTGTACTTTTCCTCGATTAGTTCATTACTATGAACCCCGTCACCTTCTTCTCGATCAGAACACATGTCGGTTTTTCCTTCACTCAGTTGCAATTCTTGCACAGTCTGGGCTGCATCAATTGTCTCAACAGCTTCACATTTTACGGCACTTATTTCTTCATCATCCACAGGATCCCCTTCTACCTGTTTATCTTCAACATTAACGGGCTTATCTTGGTTGTTCTTCGTGCTCTCGGGTTTAAACAGCACGTTTTCATCCAAAATTGGTACATAGAATCTGTCAACAGAAATGGCATTGCTTTCCAGTTTTTTGGGACTATTGCAGCTGAGAGTCTCTTCATCACTATAGGCAGCATCTCCTTTTCCACCATTAATTTCAAGCTTGGGCTTCTCATCCTGAATCAATTTACTTTGTAAGCAATGAAATTTGTGAAGTACAAAGAAAGAAAGAAATATTTAATATAGAACAAGAAAGACGAACAATGTTCTGTAATGATGATGACGGGATAGCACTAGACAATTTTAAGGATGAAAAAGAAGGTACAGCACGCCAAACACGCCCTAAATCTCCAAGAGTGATGTAGACAACATTATAATATAAAGAAGACAAGAATTAGACATGAAATTACCTGTATCGTGCACTCAGTAGAGACGAACAAGGCAGTATCATTCTTCGCCTCAACCATATCTGTTGCTTCAGTGCTGTAATTTCGGTTCATTAATGAAAATCCCATAAACTAAATTACATGTTTGGTACGGTAAACTTTATATACTCGACGATGTCGAAGAAGAACAAAAATAAGAAAAAGCTAAAATTTTGTACCGAATTCACAAACCTTGGATTGTTATGTCCCAGTGACTGATGGGACACCACCGTTGGCGGTGGACTCAACTGGTGGTGCTGGTTTTTATCGCCGGACTTCCGCCTGTTCCTTCCGACAATAAAGGCTGATGCCACGGCGGTAGTAGCCAAAGCACCGGCCAACAAAACCACCGCTCCTATGCCTCCGCCGCCGCCGCCTAATTTTATAACCATTTTATTTTTTTCTTGCTCATGACATATTTTCTTGGGCTCCTCCATGCCTGAATCTCTCTGTTTTGATTCTTTTGAGAATTGTCAAGGCTGTTTTTGGTGTGAGGTAGGAGGAGATATGTAAATATAATAATACTGGCATGACATTTACTGGATCTTTCGGAGGTTGATTCGGACGTATCATTTGACGAAATTTATTTATTTTTTAAAATTATTATCATCCTTATTTTTCTCATTTTCCTTTTATTACGTTAATCAAATGAAATTTGTCATAGGCATGAACAAAATTGAGTACAAGACAGGAAAAACATATACAGTCAACTCGTGTTTGGTTCGATTAAAAATTTGAATTAAAATTTAGATCAAAGTTAACAGTTAATTTTAAACCTACATTTCATTTCATTATACTCACAACTTTTCCATTATACGTTTCATCAACTTCTATCAAAATTTATTAAAAATCAAATTTGTCACGAATAATTTTAATTTAAAAAATTTGACACCTGATGAACTCTCCAGCTTTACTAAAAATAATAGATTTTGAAAAGGTCTCGAGTCACTATAAAATAGATTGGTCAATTTATTACATATTAAATAATTCCTAGTCAAAATAAATGGAATTCTCACTTTATTATTCACAAATACATAGTTAATGATGTATACTTGTCGCAGAGAGAGATAAAACATAGCATACAGTTGACTGCTATGCAGTGGCATAGTTTTTTTTTTTTTTTTTCCTACTGTCTTATTTGTTAATTAAATAGGTGAAAAATCTTTATTATTTTTTTATTATACATGATAAGTCAGTTTACCTACTTAATAATAATTTTCTTGAACTAATTAAAGTTGTTAAAATTGTCATGTGAAATTAAGTTCTAAGTCAACCATTTTGTCATTTTGATAATTGTTAAAAAATAATATCTTTCGATATCATTTGTTACAATTTGTATATTTAATCATTTACAAGTAGAATTTGCATATTTTTCAAAATGGAATTTCATCCGGTCCATGTTTTCGATTATAAATTTGGAGTAATAGACTTATTCCGTGTGTGTAGAGATTTGAATATGGAACTACATGATAAGTGTATTTTATACACTAATTTGTTACCTTAAATCATGATATTTTATTATTTTTTAAATTAAATTCTACTTAATTAATATTATATTGCGTTTTGTAGGTTAAATGTTATGTTTAATGAAGAATTGGAGAAAATGATGCAAAAGTGACGAAAAATGACAAAATTCA
>CAIGRN010187052.1:0-12623 GCA_903798345.1 Fraxinus anomala
CCATGAAGACCATTCCCAAAACTTTGGAGGAAAAGAAATTTCTACATGATTGACAAGCGCACTTCCCCATCTTATTTCTTTCTTGTTAATCCTCTCACAAATTACGGCTATTGGGATGCAATCCATGCTTTGAGAATGATGGGGACGGAATGCACAAAAAGAGAAGATGACTACTGGAACGGTTGGACGTGGCAGCTTCTGAATTTTCGTGGCATTCACTAATAATGGGCATATGCAACTGCGACAAAGGCTCCATGAGTTCAGGAGAAGGATCCGTAGTTGGTTTATGGATGCTAAGCTTAAGTTCACCTCGTATAGGGAATGATGAGGTGGAAGGCACAAGAAGGGAAGATAACTGCTGGATCTGTTGGACGTGGCAACTTCTAAATTCTCGTGACAGTTACTAATAATGGGCATATGCAACTCCGACAAAGGCTCCAAGAACTCAGGAGAATGATCTTTGGTTGTCTTATGGATGCTAAGTTTAAGTTCACCTCGTATGCTAGGCTGTGTATGGTACTTCACATTAGTATCTTTGAAATGAAGATTTATTTCGGTTTGTGATTTTGTGTATGTTAGAATATACTCTATTATTAGAGCTTGTCTCAATCATTCCTAAAAAAAAAAAGGGAACAAAGTTAGCAAAAAAAAAATAAAAAAAAATAAACGGGTAGTAAATCTTTTAAATTCATTTATTGTCTAAATCATAAGCCTCCCAAATATGTAAATGCCCTCAAATACAAAGTGGCTTGGAGTCGATCTTGGTCCCCAATACAAAGTGTCTTGGACGATCGAAGGAGACGATCATTGGTCCCCAACACAAAGTACCTTGGACGGTCGAATGAGTCGGTCCTTGGTACAAAACACAAAGTGCCTTAAACTGTCGAAGAAGTCGGTCTTTGGTCCCCAACATAAAGTGTCTTAGACGTTCGAAGGAGTCAATCCTTGGTCCCAAACACAAGGTGCCTCGAATGACAAAAGGAGGCAGTTCTTGGTCTTTAATTTGCATGAAAAGGTTTGTGATTTTGAGTTTGTTCATAAGCAAATATTTTTTGAACCCGTAAAATAATTGCAGTACAAAATTTTACTCTACATCAAGAAAATCTCGAACCTTAAAATCTTTAACTTGTTCTAGAAGTTGAATCCCTAAAAATAAAAATGAAGAATATTAGTTCCAATTTTATAACAACTATACTAAAAAAACATGAAAACAGATAACAAGAATTGGTCTCTACGCAGAAACCATGAACTGAAAAAAATAATAATAATAATAAAAAAGGTAGAAACCAAACAAGGTTTCTGTCAATTTGTTTGGTTTTGGTTTCCGCCAATAAAAAAATAAGAAATAAATATCATACATTTGTTACACTTGTCTCTAAACCTCATAATTCATTCATATAAATAAATAGGTATCGAATTTTACTTAATCTCAACTTACCATAAAACATAAGAAAAAAGTATGTTTAAAAAAATCAAGTAAATTAGGAATTGTTTAAAATAAATAAATAATCAAATAACGATTACGTTAAAAAATTAAAAATCAAAATTTATTTATTTATTTATTTCATAATAAATAAATAAATTTTGAGATGGCATTTGTAGACATAAAAATAAATAAATAAATAAAATAATAATAATGGGTTGGGTCAATTTAAATAACTAGCCCAATTAAATTTATTGAATTACTAAGGCCTATCCCACTATTTCAAAATCCACGATTATTTAATTATAATTATTATAATAAATTATAATCATTATAATTGAATTAATGAGTTGTTACCAAAATTGGCCATGAACCTCTCCTTTAAATAGGATCACAGGTTCATAATGGAGAGGAGGAAAAGAGCAAAAGAAAATCACGAAGTGCTGAAAAAAATCACAAAATCGGAGGAAGAGGATAATCCTCTCAACTTTAAGTTCGACGAATATGAAGAAGATCAAAATCTTCTTCAAATCAAGCAAATCCAAAAAAGATCAAAGTGTTCTTCGAATTGAATTAAGATCAAGTCCAAGTTTTGAAGTGCAAATCCAAGCTTCGAAATTCAAGTGTTGAACAAATCAAATTCTCGGCAAATCAAATTCTCGACAAATCTCGAAGCCTAGGATTTAAGCCACGTGGCTCCTCGTCTTCAAACATTCAGATCATTAATCAAAGAATTTACAATTTTGAAATTACAAGAAGATTCATATTTTCTTGTATTTCTTAAAATACAATTTGTAACGATTTCTATATTTTAGTATGCGAAATTCGTCGTGCACATATCTTGAGCAATTATTAGAAGCCAAAATATTCACATTTTGTATTGGTAAGAACATTTCCACCTTCGTGTATTTTGTTAGTTTGAATTTTGTTTATCATTGCTTGCTTTATGCGAGATTGAAGTCTTTCCTCAAATTGCCTTGCTCTTCTTTCTTCTATTTCCACCATATTTGGAGCAAACTTCGTCAGACTAGCAAATTTATCATATTCAGCAACTGTTCAATTTTCTTGCTCCAGCATAATGAATTCTCACTACAACAAAGTCTACTTTTTAAGGCATGCATTTTATGCAGTATTAAGTTCTTTACAGCGTACGGCTGAATGCCGTAAAAAGTAATGTATGTCGTATAAAGTTCTTTACAGCATACGACTGATTGTTGTAAAAAGTGACTTACTTTTTACGGAGTGCAAAGCAGTTGTAAAAGAACGTCATAATTACTTTTCGCGTGCAGATGAACGCTGTAAAAAGTGTACATTGTATGACGTGTAAAGCATACCGTCAAAGAAGGTCGTTATTACTTTTTATAGTATTCATGTGTACACAGTAAACAGTATGTCACTTTTTACGGCATGTCTACGAGAACATCGTTAATTATATTTATTCTTTTTACGGCATTCCTTAATGCATATCGTAAAAAGTATGTCATGCATAAAGGAACGTAGTAGATGCCAATTTAATTTTTTTTAATTGTTAATTTATTTGTAATGAACGTTTGGATATTATTTTAGAAAATAAAATTATGCATACAAATTCATATACAATCAGTTCATAAATTCAATGCAAATTCATATACAATCATTGAAGTCGTCTTTAAACATCTTTAGGTGTAGGCCTAGTATCTTTCTCATGTTGACGTTGAACCATCAACCACTAAACATAAGCATCCTTGGAGCATGTAGGCAACAAAAGTGACATTTTTTTGTTCGGCGTAACTCATAATCGAGAAAGTCTTATAAATTTCGATTAACTGTTTTTCAGCTTACGGATGATCAGTAGTACCAACAAATGGGTAAGGATAACTCTTTAAACTCTAAAATTTTCCTTAGTTCTTTGTTTCGTTCATTTTTCCTTGGTTGGTCGTTTTGCCTAAATGCAACCAATGCTTTCATTAAAGTCTCCACTGTAAGGTAATGGCAGCTGAAGCGGGAAAGCCAGACCCGAAGATCTCCTTCATTCAACCGGAAGGGGAAAGGGGAACGTTATGCCTTATGTCCATTCGATTTTGGACGTAAACACTTTTAATATAATTACATTATTATTTATGGCACATCTATAATTAATTAAATTATTATTCTGATAAATTAAGTTAATAGAGTTCGTANGACGTAAACACTTTTAATATAATTACATTATTATTTATGGCACATCTATAATTAATTAAATTATTATTCTGATAAATTAAGTTAATAGAGTTCGTAGATTCAATTCTTAGTAAGTTGTTAATCAAGAAGAGTTGTGATTGTGAAAAACAAATTACATATGACTGAATCTTAAATTATCTGTGGTCAGAAGTGAAAAAAATATTGAAATAATAGTATAATCAACCGAACAATGTTTTGACCCGACTACATCTCGATGGTGTATAATGCGAAATTAAAACAATAACAAGCAACAAGTCACAAATTATTGCCTCTACATGATTATTAAGTTTAATGTCAAATTAAACATGAAAGTTTTAAATTAGCCGATTTATTTTTGTTTTAGACCCCAACGCAGCGGAAATAAATAATTAAAAGTAACAAGTCACTTTTTAATCGTTTTAGATTATTAGATCAAACAAATTAATTCATCCTATGTTGAATTACTACAAATTGAAATATGAAAGTATTAAAGAACATCAAATTGATCACAGAGAAAACCTTTTGCAAAAGATCAAAAACTCCGAGCACTTTGCTTTTCAATAAACCACTATAAATGAAACAACTTACTGCATGGTTCAGATCTGACTAACCTTTAGTCCCCTCCAACCTTATTTTCCTATATTCACCATTGATTCTACTGGACTACGTGCTCCTCATACCAGATCTCGATTCCTGGTATATCGCATTGGCCCTTCTGGACTACATGCTCCTCATACCAACTTTCGGCCCTTATTATATTACATTTGCCCTCTTGGATTGCATGTTTTTGCCCTAGCTTCCGATCCTTGGTATCATTTATCTTCGGTGCGTTAGGTGGTTTGGTGTTTGATCAAAATATTTTATATGTTTTGATATGTGCTTGAATGTGAAGGTTTATACCTCGATCAAAAAATCAAAGTTTAGATGAATTTATAGCTCAAATAATATGATGGTTGAATTTTAGAATCATTGAATGTGTTTTAGATCTTCAAATGAATGATTGCTATGAAAAAATATGATTCAACACATTATTGGACGTCCAAAGGGTTAAGTATTTATAGGGAAGAATGTATGAGATGAAAAGGGATTGAAAAATCAAGTGTTTGAAGCAAAACAATATTTTACCTCGTAACATTGTTGCTCGAGCGCTGGGATAGTGGCAGCGAACGATACCCTTATCGCCCGAGCGCTAGATGGGCGATAGGGATTCTGTTTCTGCCACTCGAGCACATACTTGGTGTCAAGCTAGCGAAAATGTGTCATACTCAATTTTAGCTTCTTCAAGTCCAAATCTTGTTCTTCTTGGATCTCTTTGACTTCTTTTTGGACTCTATTAACCATATACTAATTTTACCATAACTTAGACTACTCTAAACCTAATTTGACTTTAATTACGATATATTAAATCCTAATACAAATCTAATAAATTATGATCTTTGTCTTAAGAAATTACCAATTACAATTTAAACTTTACAAAATCCTAATTAGACAATCACATGATATAGATCAAAAGCAATAAAGACAAAAAAATAAATCAACACCTGAAATTGGTAACGAAGAAAAATACCTTGAAGAACTCTTTACAGGGATAAAAAAAACCTTCGAGTAAATCTTGCCAAAAAGATCCAATAGAAAAGATAACTTATATTTGGTTCAGACACAACTGAAGAACCTCTTCGATTGTGCAACATGGACTTTCCAAAACGTTAGACTTATTTTCCCTCCACGTGGATCACCAAGAACGAACATCATTCTGAAACAACTGGAACTCCAGTTGTATCTTCCCAACTTCACAATTCTGAAGACTTATTGGTGAATGTAAAAGTTTTTAATGTTTGACCTTTAGATCTTCTGTGTTTTAATCTTTGGGTTGAATCAATATATTTATGGAATTAGTTATTGATCTTCAATAATGTATTATCTATTGTGAAATAATGATTCAACACACATAGAAACGAACTATGGCTTGGGTATATATAATATGTAGTGTTTGAGGTTGAATAAAACTCCAAAATCTGATTAATATTGTGAACTAGGGTTGGCCGGATAAATACAACTCTCAACCACTACTTTTACGCTTAGAGAGCAGTAAGCCCGTCGCTTGAGGACTAGGGTTGTGTCTAACGAGCGGTGACCTTGCTGGAAAAAAAAAAGGTTTGAGCATCTCTTGTGAGGTCAGTGAGCGATTTTACGACTAATTTTTCTCCTTGGTCCATATATGAGTTCTTTGAATCATTTATCACATGTACTACCAACCTCAGACTTTTTTTAACTTTAATTACAACTCAATAACTATGATTTTGAACACGGGAATAACCAATTACAATTTGGACCTAACAAAATCCTCATTGGACATTCCGTGACATAATCATTTATTTCAAAATTAAAATCAAACCAACCTAACATTATTAACTCAAAGACTTAATTCCTAGACTTCGACTCAATAGCTTGTCATACCTATTGCCTGAAACACATGAAATCAATAGTACCACGTGTAAAAGCAAGAGAAAACTGAGAATTAACATATATAACTAAGTCATATAAAGCAATACAAGTAAAACATACGTAACATCAAAATATGTAATATTACGTCATCAATAACTTAGAAATGAAATATTGAATATCAATATCAATATTAACAAAACACAATATTAAAATTAAAATTCCATCTACAAATCAATCAAAAATATTTGTGACTCCCCTAAGTCAAATATCTCTAAGACCATCAAAACCATATATATCAACTTCTCCCCCTAACACATATATTACTCAATTCCCCTAAAGTAAATTATCCCTCCCTCTTTTTGTTATGAATAACAAAGGGAAATCAAGCAGTAAAATCATGCAAAACATGTGATGGAAGAATAAAAATTCCTTTTTTAGATAACTCTTTTTCATGGATTTAAAATATAACATCAACTCTTGAAAGCTTAAATCATATGAAGAGTTATTTACTTACTTATACAGGCATAATTCATAATTCATGAATAGTTAGCTTTTTTTCTATAACTTAATTTAAACCTATATGGAGTAAATTGTATATGCAACTCATGTGTGAAATGTGCCATTGATCTCTTGCAAGCAAGATTCAAAATTTTAAATCAGTAAGAAATGACATGCAAATGCATCGAATATATTCCTCAAATTATGAAAGTCAAACCCAATGCTACAAGGACCTTTTAAATGAAAAGCTCATATTAAATTTTTCAATGTATAATTTTTTTCCCTATCTGTAAGCATATATGATTTTTTTTCTATTTTATGTACATACTTTTCTTCATTAAGATTGCTGAATGATCGATATAATAAGCTATAAGTCAATGACTCCCAAGTCAGAAGATTACAAGGCGCTAGATTTTAATATATCCAACATGTTTAATTACTCAAGTCATAAATGCTACGAAAAAAGTATAAGATGGCTCACAAATAATTCAACTCTTTTGAAGCTCGGTAATATTTTCTTTTAAGGGAATATAAAAAAGTTTAAATCAACTAGTGAAAGGTCAATCCATATTCAAATTCATCTCCCAAATTTCATACACGCGGTCAACACTCACTCACAAGAGCTTAATGTGTGCAATGCAAATGATATGTGAAGAAACATATACCAAGTATTCCAAATAAGTTCTAAACAAAGTTAATGGAAACTTTATTTACTGTTCATTAATTTTACTAGTACTTGATGACAAAATAACATATCCAATTGTATCACTTTAAGACCATGTTTGGACCCATTCTCTTTAATTTTTTTCTCTTTCTTCATTTCAACCATACATTCTCCAAATAATTTAATATTATGTAAAAATCTAAAAAATTTCATCACTTTTCCACCACACATTCTCCCATCAATTACTATTCCAGAATTTATATTCCCATTAAAATTGGTGTCAAACTCATTCTAAAAGTGTTATAATCATTAAAAATCATATTCCCCACTCAATGAGGAACATAAGTTCACTTACCTTTAAGAGCAAAACGAGCAATGACACAATTAAAAACATCACTTTGACTAGAGAGTTCACTCTTTTTAACACAAATTTTTTTAGAAGAAAATATAATTTTAGTCAATTCAGTCAAGTGACTCACTTTATTAGTCAAGAATCTAACATGAGTAGTTAGATCTTGTTTGTTGTTCCCAATCAAGTGCTTACGACACCTAGGTCTAATATGACCTAACTTGCCATAATTTTGACAAGTGGGAATGAATCTAGAAGTACTTCTAGGTTTTAAGTATTGATCCTTAAGTTAATGAAACCTATGTTGCGCAGAAGATTACTGTAATAAGGTTCCGACGTTCTTAGATTTGACATAGGCATGTACAAACTTGGTTTTAGAATATGTAGCAACATGTGAATTTGGTTTATTCAATCTTTACATATTGTCAATCCTCTTAGAACCACTAGAAAAAAGATTGAAATTGAGCATTTGATTTCTCGAGATCAATCGTAAGAGATTTAACCTTAACATCTAAGGATTCTTTCTTAACCCTTAACTCATTCAGTCTTCTAGTAGACTCTTTAAGTTTCACCATAAGGTTCTCATTTTCTAACTTAAGATTATGTAATTTCTTAAAGGCAAACTATTCACCTTTTTCAACTTAAGGCACTTCTTATATAATTCATCAAAAGCCTCATAGATATCCCTATCATCTTCTGATTTTTCCTTTGAAGAGTCAGATTTCTCTATGTCCTCATCTTTCTCATTCTCCTCTTCAGGTTCACTCTTAACCACAGAGCAAACGCCATATAATTCCCTCCTCGTCAGGATTGGAATTATCACTTTGATTATCGGAGTTAAAATCATTATTATTAAGAGCGGTATTCAAAGACTTACCGAGGGTTTTCTTATAATTTGGGCACGCAAATTTAACATGTCCAAAATCTTGACATTCTTGACACCTCACACAAACCTCTTTCAGGCATCTCAAGTCACTTTTCTCTCTTTTATAATTTCTAGATTTACTAAAGTTACTCTTATACTTATAGGAATTTCTTAAATTTCTTAGCAAAGTAGGCGAAATTTTCATTCTTTAGGGTGTCATCATCAATCTAATTATTAGTCTCTCCCTTGACAGTGTTTAGCGCTAAAGACTTATTTTTCTTAAAATGGGTATGCTAAGTTCATATACTTGGAGAGATCCTACTAGTTCTTCTATTTTAATATCATATAGGCCCTTGCTTCCTTCAACAGCAATAACCTTATGTCTAAATCTCTCATGTAGGGATCTCATAACCTTTCTCATTATCTTAGTCTTGGAGATTTGCTCATCTAAGTTGAAACTATAATTCACTATGTCATTTAGTTTAGCATAGAATTTATCAAAAGATTCATCACCTTTCATCCCAATTCCTTTTGGTCAACATTTGCAATTTAAGTTTTTAATGGTCTTGATTTCCTCATGTGTGGTTTCTAATATATCTCAAACTTCCTTAACAGTCTCACACGTGGATACCATTTAAACTCGTGGAGGAAAATAGACATAAAGACGACATGTACACCTCTATTACTCCAATTACAACCAATTAATTCATCTTTCGTCAAAGTAGAGATATTAGTAGGTGTAACAACATCAGCAACAGGGATAAATAGGACAGTCCAACCTTTTTTACACTAACACAAACCTGCTCATCCATAGACTTCAAGAAAGCTTTCATTCTAACCTTCCAGTAAACATAATTACTATCGTCAAACTAAGGAGGAATAGAAAGTGATTGACTCGTCTAAAAAAATTAGATCACTAATCATAATTAAGCTTTAATATCAACTAAAAAAATAATAAATAATAGTATAATCGACTGAATGACGTTTAGACCTAGCTACGCCTAGAGGTTGTATAATACAAAATTAAAACAATAAAAATCAACATATTATTGTCTCTAGATGATCATTAATTTTAATTTCAAAGTAAACCCTAATTACACAAGCACATAATATAAATAAAAAATAATAAAGATGAAAAATAAATCAACAATAGAAATTTGTAACAAAGGAAAATCCTTTGAAGAATTCTTCATAATGATCAAAAAACTCCTGACAAACCTGACCAAAAAGATTCATTAGAAAAGATAACTTACAATTGGCCCAACCACAACTAATTCTTAGTAGACTGATCATCCAACCTGTAAATTATTGAAGAACCTCTTTGATTATGCAACCTACACTTTCCAGAACTTTGGACCTCCTTTTTCTCCGCATGGATAACCAAGAACAAACCTCTTTCTAAAGTAACTAGAACTCCAGCTATCTCTTCCCAACTTCAGAACTATAAAAGCTTATTGTTGAAGGTAAATGTTTTTGGTGTTTGATCTTTAGATCTTTCATGTTTTGATCTTTGGGTTGAATCAAGATATTTCTGAAATGTGTTATTGATCTTCAAAAAAATGTTCTCTAGTATGAAATAATGATTCAACACACATAGAAATGAATTATGGCTTGTGTATATGTAATGGGTAATGTTTTAGGTTGAATAGAACTCCAAAATATGATCAAAATCGTGAACTGGAGTTAGTTAGATAAATACGCCCCTCGAGCACTGTCTTCACGTTTAGAGAAAGATAAAGGGCTAGGCGCTAGGCGCATCACGCCTAGCAAGTGGTGACCTTGCTAAAAAATTGCTGAAGTGTTGTACTTATTTTTTTAAAACCCTATACTAGGTTATAAGTGTTGGTTGTTACGAATATAAAGGTTAAGTTTCCATAACTCTTAATAAAGTTTAGATCGGTGGATTAAGTATCTCTATGACAAAGATACTGCAGGAGCTTTACCTATATAAATTTTGATTTGGAACCGTCTTAATAAAGAGTTGGAGTTTCTCCTTTAAAAGTTTATAAATGAGAGAAGCGCAAGGCCATAAGAGCGCTAAACGAGATTGTGTGGAACTTGGAATACGTGGTGTTTGTGTGTGTGATTTCATTTGTATCACCACAAGGAATAATAGGTTCAAAATTTTCATGCTACCTAGAATTTCAATGTTACATTGTGAGATTCACACTAAGGTTGAATTCAAATCGAAAGATATCCTTACCTTGACTGTAAGTGCTGTTAAACTTGAGTTTGAACTCATTATATATTTGAATAATGTATATAATGAGGAGTGATTTGGAGTGATTAAATGTTGATCAACCATGAGAAAATTAAGCGAAAGCAAAACAAGAAGAAGAAAATGGAAGTGGCCAGAAAATTGCCTGATCGCCTAGCCTTGGTTATTCGAAACAAATGCAAAATGTTGAATTAGGTGGTCATCCAGTTTTGTATTAAGCAATCACCCAGTGCAAATTTTTGTCCATTCAGATTTTGAATTATGGTGTCTTCTCATCAAGTTTCACACCTTTTTGGCTTGATTTTTGCACATTTTCGTGCATGATTGTTGAAGTATCATATATAGGGGTGGTTTTCATGATTGAAAACATATTTTTAACATTAAATTTAGAATAATTCTTGGTCTCACCCCATGTGAGGGTATGGACACCCTTATATACCAAATTTTATGTACATGTAGCATGTCTCTTAAATTTATACCATTAACATCGAAATTAAAGATCAAACCAAGTTTTAATATTTTGTTCTTAAGTGTCTTTCTAAAGTTTATTTGCTTGATTCAAATTGTGGATTAAGGTTTTGGTTATTCCTACAAACTATTTGCCTTTGAAAGTCTTCAAGCGTGTATCCCAGATGATGTCAAATATCGTTTGAAGACAACGATTCATAATCATATTCAAATCTTTCATTTGACGAAGTTCTTGTTGCTTCATCGACTTTTGTACAACATTTGTGTCCTTTACTGCTTAGCGAACCTCCATTAGGCTTTGGCATCAACATAATTCCTATCTTTGTTGTTCCTATTTTGTCTTTTCCTATAAACTATATTTCATTTGTCTTTTTCTTGATTACTTCCCTGAGAATATTAAAGTCTTTGATCCCTAACAAGTAACATCTATACTCTTATAATCTTAATTAATATTATAAATTGATAGAAAATATTTAAAAATACCCTCCAACATCGATGAAAAATCGCAAAGTAAAACTATCGCCAAACATAGATATTTCAATATTTCGCAAAATTTATATCTAAATATCGAGATATTACATCCAAAAAAAATAAAAATAGGTCACTTCTACTTCCAAATCCAAGTTTCAAATAAAAGAATAATCTCGCTACAAAATAACTGAAAAAGGAAAAAACTTAAAAGAAACTAGATGGTGCAAGACAGTGTCCCTTTTTATAATCATTATTTCAAAACTTTTTAATTCTCATACTCATTTTCAATCACAAGTTTACACAATAAAATATTTTACACGTAAATCTAAAACTTTTCTATACTTTTTAATTAACACACATTCTCCAAAAAATTACTATTCAAAACTCAATTTTCTCAAAATAATGACCATCAAACATGAGATATATATGCTTGAAGAAGATGCCCAGCATGTTCATCTTAACTCAAAAAATTCGTTTATAAGTACAAAGCCCCAAGTCAGATACCCAATCTGTTCCGTGGGAGTTTTGTCCGACAATTTTATCCTCATTTATCGATGTAGATTAACGTTGTTGCTGCTTGCCCCTGTTTGAAATCCTTTTTTTGGCCCAAAACTAATTCCCCAACAGTGTTCACTGACAACATTCCCCAAAGTCAAAAAATGTGTAAGAATACCAATATTTTCTTCATTCCTTTCGTTGTAAATTTGTGTCGATTTTGCCCCCATATCTCATTGCATCTTCACTCATTTCACCAAACTCATTTCCACCTACCACCTACTCTTCCACAAAATTTACAGCCTTCTGCGGAGCTTACCGCCATCGGATTTTTCTGGACCAAATGAAGGGTAAAAACCAGTACGTCTTTGGTTGAGCACGGCTTCATTTTCCACTTTCCGAATCAAAGACCGAATTAATCTTTCACCTTCGCTGAGTCCGGTTTTGTGGAAATATTTCACTTTTTTCTCCTCCCCTTTGTTCCCGACTTCGATCCAGAGCTTTCTCAGGCTACAAATCTAGCTTGAAGCACGAAATTGTGACCGGCTT
>CAIGRN010187063.1:0-11137 GCA_903798345.1 Fraxinus anomala
GCAGTCACATCTTCCTCAGTCGAGTTCTGAGTAGGTACCTTTGGAAATTGCTGCTCAAGGATATAACCAATTTTTTCATGCTTGAGAACAATTCTCAAATTGTAGTGTCAATTAAGAAAATTTGGTCCGATCAGTTTGGTGGCATCCAGTATACCTCTCAAATTCATATGGTTACTCATGATTAAAAAATTGTAAATAACGAAAAGTAAAGAATTAATATATATTAAAATAGCTAGCATTCATTTAATATGGACTTTAATTAAATATGCTCTCATTGTTTAAAATAAATTTATGACCATTGCACATAAATTAATAGAATCCATACTTGATTTCCAATGCGCTGGGATCCCATTTATTAAATTAAGACCTTAAGTATACTCAACAAACCTTAATAAAACATTTGAATAGATATTATTATCAATTATATCTCTATACAATTCCCAGATCATTAAACCTACAACTCTTTGTCTTCACACATCTTGTGTTAACTTAGCACGTCTCTAGAATTTTTCTCCTTGAGTGTACTCAACAAAAGATAAATTTTAGTTAAGTCGAATCCATCATTCATAAGTATCAAATATTTTATAGTGTTAAACATATCTTTAATAGACTAGCGTTGAGTGTATTCAATAAGTTGAGATCGATTTAGGACTCTCGTTTTTCACTATAATGATGGAAGGTAAATAATAAATCTTGACTTAATATTTTATAGAGATTTATCAAAAGGAAGACTAGTTGGTCAATTCTTATGCGGTATTGCATTCAATTAGTATCAATCAACCATTTCCATGATTTCCTCATCTTCTTGCATCTTCAATTAGTCCAACTACAACCTCTATCATATACTAATGGGCACACATGCATAAATGAAATTGGACGCACATGCCCATAATAATAACAATAATAACGGACTCGCATGTCTAAAATAATTTTAGAGCTCGTAGGCCCATAAAACGATAATAATAAAATTAACCATTCAACTCATCCACATGATCGTGTCCATAATCATCCACTAAATAAACATGTATCAAATAAATGCATCTTTATATAATATCTAATATTATATGCAAACATGTTTCAAGAATCTAGTAACAATGGTCGTCTAAACTCATTTATATAAATGAATCAGAACAATTAATTAATTAATTAATTTATAGCGAGTTTATTTAATTAAAATCAAATCTTAATAAAATACCAAATTAAAGTCCAACTCTAATTCTAAATAAATAAATAAATTAGGGTGGATAGTATACTTAAAATCAAATCTTAATTAAATATTAAATTAGATTCCAATTCTAATTTAAATTGAATTAACATTTTAATTTAAGATAAACTCTTAAATAAAATAAAATTTAATTCAGGGTCAAAGTTTAATATTAAGTTAAAATCTAATTTTAACGATAATATAAAAAGTTATCGATTTAAATAAAATTTTAATTTGGGTAAAAATCGATAGTATATGTCAAACCCTTTTCAAAATCAATTTTAAAATCATTTGAAAATTTGCATCTAAACCCCTTTCGAAAATTATAATCTGACCCAATTAAAATTTATAAATAGACCATTCCAATTTAAACAATTGCAGAACATGTCCTTTTTACTAAAATTGCAAATGGACTTTCTGTGCCTTCGTGCAGTGGCGACAACTGCAGCGACAACGTAGCAACGCCTGCTGTCGTTGCGAATAGTGCAGCAGTGGGCTGCAATGAGCGTGTTGCCTTCGTGTGCGGTGGCGCACACGTACCGCCACCCTTCAACTGCGACAGTCCATGCCATTTTCTTTCTATCCAATTTCTTGACCAAAAATTATTTTTTCTTCAGCAACACATTTCTTTTTAAACATAAAATGTAATTTTCTAAATTGCTAGTTTCAAGAATAATATGATCAATCAACTTTTGATTGTTTCAACAAGCAAAACAATTTCTAATAAGTACATAGTAGACTCTGATACCACTGTTGGGAATTTACTTAATATGCACAGCAGAATTTAAACAAAATTTTCAATTCTCACCAAAGATTTTCTTTGTGCTTAGAGAAAAAAATGTGGTAAAGAATTATACATTTGATGTATTCTTCAAATACCTCTGCTTGTCTTGAATACGAACAATCACGATATGCAATTCACAGCTGTCCAATTGTCTAATCTCCAATGAAATCCACATAGGGAACAAGAATGAGAGAATTATGATTTCTCTTTTCCTACACTTGCAAGATAATGAATTGTATACTCTTCCAATTTTCCGAAACCCTAATAGCTTATTAATATAAGTCCAAGTGGGTTTGGACCGTCTCTTAAACTTTATCTGATCTAATATTTAATTAATCCAATTAATTAAATTTGGCCAATGAATTAATTAATCTAATTAATTAATTCGGGCGTATTAACGAGCAACTCAATTAATTAATTGTCCAATACTTATTAATTTTATTAATTAATTAATTGGTAATTCACATTCTTCTAGTTCTCATTTCGTTTGTGACCCATTAGATTTCTGATCACGATACCTAACGACGTGAATTATTATTTTGATATAATTAAAATAAATAAATTAAAATACCCCATTTTAATTTATTATCAATTCATATCAGTCGTTTCAGATTGATATCTAGCAATGTGTCAGAGCAATACATGTGACGGGAAATATCACTTGATATGACAAAACAAAACTTATTTGTATACCGTGAAAATATAACCATTTCGTCAATATAATCCAATCAATTACGAGATATGTATATAGAGTTGATGAAATTAGTAATATTATCCGTGAACATATTGAACAATATAATAGAGAAGTAATATATTTCATCCCACTATTAAGTCAATGTAAGTTGAAAACTATTTCGATTTATGAGTACACATTAGTCAATGATTTCGTTATCAACTTAATTAAATGAAATGTAGATAATAACCTTTTATTGTCTAAGAGTGACGAATCGTTTATTGATCATTCACAACATTCGTATGATTCTTGACATATTTAAACGATGTCGTATTAATAACCATTGTGATAACAACATCCAACATCATTCAAGTATAATTATCCTCATATAAGGCATTATGATGACATCAAGTCGGAGGACCAATTTCACTATCGAACATTAGAGATTAACTGCAGACACTTAAATAATAATCCATGTGAAATCTCTGGCGAGTCTCCGTTGTTTTGTTTTATAACAAAACATTCACGTGTTCATTTAAGTATCACAATACTTTAGTTTGTGAGATCGACTACTTACTTCACAAATAAGAAATGCTGCAAGCTATGGTCTATCCGTAATAATGATATCCGTATCTCATTATTTCTTACGACCACGGATGATTTAAGATAAATCATATTGTAATTTGTATCTCATAATCACAACTCCTTGTAATTAACAAATTACTAAAACTTAAATCTACGGACTCTATTATTTAATATAATTTATTAGAATAGTAATTCAAATAAATAATAGATCTTGCCAAAAATAAATGCATTAAACATATTAAAAGTGTTTACAACCTAAATTGATTGGATTTATGGCATAATACTTATATTATGAGTTTCAAAGATTACAATATTTATGTATAATCACACAATTTTTTTTTTTTTTTTTTTGTCCTGGTTGAGAAAAATACCTGAATGGAGGGAAATTGTACGTCTAGCTATGACCCGTTTTATTACCACTTTTATTACATTGAAAAGTTTTATGATCACTCATGAAAACTCTCTCTCCTCTCCCGACTGCTTTGACTCTTGTCTTTAACTAGTTGCTAAGATGATTCCCATTCAAGAATTCTCATTCAACTATCTATCAATGCTAAACAAGTATTACAAAGTTTGGCAACAAGTAGGCATTTTACAAGTTACAGGCTTTCAAAAGTGCAAATGGGAGACTTGTAAGTTCTATCATCATGGATAATTTTTTTTTTTTGGGAAGGCTGCATGATGGTTGTGCAAATTGTCGCTCCTATTGTGAAGTTGTTACGCATTGTAGATGCTGGTGAAAAACCTTCATTGGGTTATGCATATGATGGCATGCATAGGACATGAAAAGGAATAAAAAATATATTCTTAAATAAGAAACCTTTGTATAGGCCTTGCACTAATATAATTAAGGAGCGATGGGATAAACATCTTTGCCTTAACATACATGCAGCAACTTATTTTCTTACCTACTTTCATTTATGAAGAAGGATTTTGTGAAGAATAGAAGTCATGCAATGCCTATTCAATTTTCTTGAAATAAAAGACATTTGTGGTGATGAAATAAAAGCAACGGGAGAGATAAGGATGCATCGAGAATGTGCAGGAAGTTTAGGAAGGCAATTTGTGTGTAATACGAGAAAATCATTACAACCTGGTGAGCATTTAAATTTAGTTATTTATTGTGTATTTTCACTTATTTAATATAGTTCTTAGTACTTCGAATTAAATTTAATAAAATATGTAGATGGATGGTGGAAATTGTGTGGATATAGTGCTTCTACTTTACAAAAGATAGCTATTCGAATTCTTGGTTAATCAGCATCTTCTTCGAGATGTGAAAAGAAATGAAGTATCTTTCAACGTATTCATACGAAAAAAATAAATAGATTGGGGTATCAAAGACTCAATAATTTCGTCTATGTTACTTATAATTTGCGATTGAAGAATAAATATATAATCTAAAACTCTTTAGTCACTAGTTTATTTTAGTGTCTCATTTATTTGATAATATCTTCTTTATCTAAGAACAACCTTATAGACTTTATTATAAGAAGAGATCTTATGATCCAATTAATTATGAGTGTTGACAAGACAGGCTTTTGGATAAAGGAAGAAGTACCACCTTAGAATCTCGAGTATGAAGAATTAGATAATGCTATGTATGAAGAAGATGAATTTCCCAGTGTTAATGATCATGAAGTGATGCTTATGTTCAAGGTTCGCAAGTTTAACAATCTTAACTCATTGTTTTTATATATGATTATATTAGTTAGGTATCCTTATCTAATTTATTGTTTCTTATGTTTGTGCTTTAGATGATAATAGAAATAATGATGAGCTTCATACTCCAGAGATGGGTGATTTAGATACATTGGATGTTATTCGTCGTTTTGGTGTTTCACGTGACCGTGGAAGTGATCAAGGATTAAGGCTTATGGATGAAAAGAATGAAGATGAAATTTAACTATTTTATCTTTTATGTTTAGTGGAATTTTTTGGATTCTATTATTACTTGGCATTTTTTACTGGTGATAGATGAGGCAAAAGTTTCAAATTTTAACCATTTAAGTTTCGTATTGTTTACATTATTTTTTTTACTTTATTGATTTATTTTACATTATGTGATTGGATTGAGTAGCACTTTACTTTGTTGATTGTATTTGATTATTTTTGTTAATTATATGTTTTGAGTAGCTAAAAAAGCTATATGTTTTGAGTAGCTAAAAAAGCTTAATACAGGTTTTCTGTGATTTGATTTAGAAAATTTGCTTCTCATTCTTTTCTTTCATGTAATTTTTTTTTAAAAAAAAAATTCTGGGTTCGACCTCGATTCGAAGCTTTTAGCCCGACCCTTTTCTTTTCTGGTTCGATGCGTGAGTCAGTTTTTTAAACATTGCTATTGACAATTGGAGTTGAGGTGACTGATTTGCATGCATCTTCTCAAAATAACATTTTATGAGAGCTATTCTCAAAAATTGTCCATGTGATGATTATGGCTTTGGAATTAGGTTTATTATGTGTTTTGTCCTTGCAATGGATTAGTAAGTTTTTGCCCACTCTTTTATTTATCAAAAAATTAAAATAAAATAAAATTAAGTGAACATCATTATTTTTGATACTTATTTATTTGTCCGACTTTAGTGTTGTGCTTCAAATTTTAAAAGTATTACTCAATTCTTATTCATGATCGTATATATGGAAATAAATATTATTTTATTATTTCAGGCAAGTACTTTTCCCTGACCTTACATTACATGTATGCATGACACTGCTAAATTGCATTTCAGAGAACACCTCAAATACAGAAAAAAGATAAGGGGAAATTGTTAAATTTCTGTCATTATTCGCACTCAGCAGCACTTCCAGCTTAGTCAATTGCTGTAACCAAAAATAAAAAATAAAAATGGTCAACAAATTAGAAATAGAATTTAAATTCGCACTCAGCAGCACTTCCAGCTTAGTCAATTGCTGTAACCAAAAATAAAAAATAAAAATCGTCAACAAATTAGAAATAGAATTTAACAAGTAATAGAGATCAAGAAAAAAATGCACTTAATACACTGCCCCACTGTAAATCCGCCCCTGGTAAAAGTTGGAAGAATAGGAGATTGAATTTAAAGGTTGGAGGATGAGTTTTTCATATTCATCAAAAGTTGGGGACTAAACGTGCAATTTTCCTTTACAGATGGTGTAGGAGCAAACTAACCACCACAGCTGAGAGAAGGGAGGTTGCACTGGGACGGGAGGCGAGCAGCGATCCTAACAGTGTTGCAAATGCAGTCGTGATCCAACGACTGCAGTGCGCCACAGCAGTCGGAGCTTGGGGCGGCGTTGGTGGCGCCTGGAACAACAAAGGGTGCACAAACACTTAGGTTTGCAAGGGAAGAAGTGCAACTACTCTGTGCTTGAGATTGAGTCATGTGGTTTTGCGCCACCAGCACAAGGAGGAGCACCACCACCCACGTTGGGCGGAGGTGGAGGCTGAGAGACAAAACAGATTTCATTGCTGCCATGTTTTAAGATTTTTGCTTTTGCTGAATTTTGTGCCTGATTTCTTTGCTATTTATAGTTGTTACTCTGGTGGGATTCTGCATTAAGTGGTGAAAATTTTGCATGAGTGACCTAATTGAAAGTTTGGCTTCACCAATTCTGTGCTTTCGCTCCAGCTCTTATGCTAGTTCGGTCAAGTGAATTCAAACAATATTAAAAAAGGAAAAAAAAGTTAATTTTGGGGAATACAGTTGATTATGTAATACTAAACATGTTGGAAATTGTATTAAAATTTTTTTTAAATGATTATTTAAGTGAAAATCGTTAGTCGGCGAAGAAGAAATTAAGGCCAAATATAAATATGTGAAAGGCTCGGAAAATAATTATAGAATATTCTAGAACCTATATGGATGAAGAGTCGTGTCCTTTTGAAATAATATTTTTCAAAAGCCACGTCGTTTTATTGTAAAGACGTGTCATTTTGGACAAAATTTTTCAACAAGACGAGTCTTTTCATTAAATTGTGTCTTTTGAAACACAACTTTTGGATCATTCTATATAAATCCCATATGTTTGAAATTTCATCATGACTTCAGCCTTGCATCACATTAATGCATCTTTATTTCAAAATAATTTCTATATTTATTTTGAGTCAAGTTTCATATAATGAAAGTTGAAAACATCAATAAGTTCGTCGGTTATGTAATTTGAAGTTTTCCTGTTACATGATGTGGTCGTTGTATCTTGATAGACGAATGTCGAAAAATCGTCAATACTTGTGTGGAGCATTATCGTCTTAAGGAAAAAAGAGTCAAAACTCTTGCTTTTATGCATTTTTCGTTTCTATTTTACATTTTTCATTTTGATAAGTCGAATTTTTGTTCACTTTTATGCATGTAAAATGTTCGTTATTGAAATATAATTTATGCACGTTGATTTTCCCAACAATCTTAAAACAATAGTTTTGTGCATATTATATTTGCAATAGGAATCGTGTTATTGCATGAACAACAATCTTAAAGATAGATTTTTTTGATATGTCATGATTATGAAGAAAAAGAATTATGATCTGCAATGTTTTAGTTGAAAAAATTCATCGATGTCGATCAACTTATTCAATGATATTGATATCTAGTGAGGCATTAGAATAATGCTCCAATTTATATTCACAGTTAATGAAATGCACCATAACCCATTGTGATTTGCTATACGTGCAAAATTAGAGCAGTATAATAGATATGTATGAATTTTATGTATTCTAATTGCGACAAAAAATGAAGATGCATTTTTCTCCATGAAAATGTCTATTTTAAGTTCGATACAAAGATATAATTCAACTCGAGTAGGGATTCTCATGCAAATCTATCTGGTTTTATAAATTCACGATTAAACCATTATTGTGTGAAAATAAATGTTGAATATTTATAAAACTCAAACTTTATGAAACTTCACGTATTGTCAAGATCTTCATGTCAAATCACCAAGAGAATTAATAAATACGGAACATACCTTGATTCATTGTTTTGAAACTTGAAGATCAACTTGCAATCTCTTTAACTTGATTTCTTGCTCTTTAATTTCGATTACTTTAATTCTTCTTCTTCATTCTTGATTGATTGTTTTATTTAATTGTTGATCTTGATTGTAGATTTTTTGGATCTTTCTTTTTCATATGTTTTTCTTGTATTTTTGTATTGATGTGATGTCACAAAGAATGAAAATCACATATAAATTGAAGACCATAATTCTATTAGTTTATTTCTATAAATATTTCGACTCACCATGAAATACAACCCTAAAGGAACATGGTATATATTCATATTTAGGCCTACACTTTATTTAAATGCCCGAAGTCCAATAACTTTAAATCTTTATTAGATTACTTTAAAATAGCATTTATACACAATTAATTACATATGTAGACCCACATGATAAATTTAATTTTTCCAACAATAAAGTCTTGTTGAAGGGCATCATCCCTTCTCTTTGCCTTTTATATTATATCCACACATGTTTAATGTATATACCAGATTTGTTATCTATAGTTACTGTCCACTATCAAACGGTTCTGCATTTTTTTTTTTAATATATTGACCCTCAATGTACCTTGGCATTAAGATGCAAGAGTTGAAAACGAAAGTAGATGAACTTTCATGATATCTTCTTAAGAGAAGAGTGTCTATTCAATTGTGAAAGTCACTACTTCGAACCTAAAATTCCCTAATAGGTGAATAATGCAAAACTAAAATTACCAATCCAAAGCAAAAGTCACTTTTTGATTGTTCTAGATGTTTAGTCAAGTTATCCTATGTTGAATTTTCACAATAATAAATAAAACAATAAATAATACAATATTTGTTGACGAAGAAAACCCTTAACTGAGTAAAAACTCCAGGACTAAGTCAATAACTTCTACCATAGATAATAAGAACTTACATTATGATCCAATCTAAAACTTCATTATACTCGCTGATCTAATTCATGCAATCTCCAAAACTCGCTGGAACGTGCTTCACTCACATTTGCTCCCGATCTTCTGAAATTGTCTATCTCATGTGGATCACTAAGAACACCTTATTCTCGTACTCTTCCCGTGCTTACAGTCTAACCTCCATCAATTTTCAACAACCTCTGAAAACTATTGAAAAATACCTTCCAGATTATTTATATGAATTTCATATTTTTCCCAACTTGTGGTTAATTGATTTCAAGAATCATAAGTTTGATCTCAATGTTAGGATATGTTCTTGGATATTGGAATGATGTTATGAGGATGTAATATAATGATCAACCACCAACAAAAATGTAATGGGTATTTGGTATTTATAATATGAGGTATTTGGGTAGTAGAGTATAGATAGAACTCTTCAAAATTGCAAACTAAGGTTTCAAGTATAATATCGTTGCTCAAAATCTAAGCTAGCGACAGGGGAGTGAAAGGTGTGTCGTTCGAACGATAGTCGGGCGACAATGCTTCTGCTTTTCTGCTCAAGCATCAGCTAGGTGATAGTCTAGCATAAATTCGATGATTCTTTCTCCTTATTCCATACACAAATCCAAAAAACTCCTAGTTCATCTAGACAACCGCCAAAAGACTCCTTAACTTTTGCAACTTTTTTACAACAATTCTATTCTTTTATAATAATCTATTTATCTAAAGAATTGCCAATACAACTACAAATCTAATAATCTTCCCCTTTGACATTCTGTAACAAAAATATACAATATAAATCAAGGATGTAAAAACAAAACTAATCTACCCAAACTCAATTTGAATATGTCTCTTTCATTTCTTGAAACCTATTTTCTGAAATCAACAACTCAAATACCAAGTGTAAAAACATAGAAATAGAAAATATAATAATTGAAACATACTATCATAAATATGCTAGCTAAATTAAGAAGTGATACTAATGTTAATCAAAACACCAACTAAAACATTAATATTAAAAAACATCAAAACTCAAAAAGTTAAGCATTCAAAATGTTGAATGAACATCTTCCCCTTACAGCAAACTCTCCATAAAATGCAGTTACATAATAAAAGAAAATGCCTATCATCTTCTCTCCTCATTTTTATCACAAATGACCAAGGGAACTATAATTACAAAATATAATAAATCAAAGATACCATTGATAGCATGCATAAGAATAATCAATGATTAGTAAACTTTCCCACATACTCAGTTCAAGTCTTGATAATAGCACATTTATTATGTTTTTCACCCATTAATATTTGCATTTCTATGATTATTTGATGCCTAAATGTTCTAAGTACACTTATATTTGGTTTAGGTTGCAAATAGATGAATACGGTGGAAATAAGGAGAAACAAGTGAAAAAGGACCAAAATGGAGGAAAGTGAAAGTTCATGGACTAAAGTGCAAATACTACAAACTTGTTTCTAACCTTGCGATGAAGATTCGAGAGTGTCAGAGGTCAATTGGATGAGAAAAGGAGTCAAAAGGATGAAATATAGCCAAAACATTATCACATATCAACTTTCAAGCTGAAAAGATTTACACCAGTTTTTAGCCTGATATTGAGACCTTTTTTTGAATTTCTATATGATGGAATTGGAAGTTGACATTTGAAGAAAAGCTGTATATCTTTGAGTTAGCTTTCCAACACAACTTGAATCGTCTCAATCGGATATCGAGAAGAGGAAGATACGACTAAAATACTGAAAGGTGTCTGGCNATATCAACTTTCAAGCTGAAAAGATTTACACCAGTTTTTAGCCTGATATTGAGACCTTTTTTTGAATTTCTATATGATGGAATTGGAAGTTGACATTTGAAGAAAAGCTGTATATCTTTGAGTTAGCTTTCCAACACAACTTGAATCGTCTCAATCGGATATCGAGAAGAGGAAGATACGACTAAAATACTGAAAGGTGTCTGGCTGGTGAACACTATAACCATGTGGTCGCATTGTTATAAATCCATGCGGCCGCATG
>CAIGRN010187067.1:0-11941 GCA_903798345.1 Fraxinus anomala
GGTAAACAAAAAATAAAACTCAATTTTTATAAAGGCAACAGTCAAGATATATTTTGTAAACGATTTTTTGAATATACATTTCTTTAAAAAATATGTGTATATATATATATATATATTTTAGGTTTAGTAGTAAAATGAAAAAAAAATTGACGAGCCGGTGAGCCGAGCTTGCTAAAAAACCAACAGCTCGGCTCGTGGGGTAAGGGCCGAGCCGAGCCGAGCCACTAGTTAACTGACGTATCAATCGTATGTTAATCGATATAACATACCTCTGTTAATCGACTTAACAGACGCATTACTGAACAATGTTGTCTGTTCGAATTTGGAGGTTGTCTGAACAGTGATGATCGTTTTGTAAAAGCTTAAAGGATGTTTGAATAGTCACGAGTGAGTCTATAAATAGCATGCCCCGCTGTCAGAATAATTACACCATTTTCATTACAAACTTTCTCTGCTTTGAATTTCATTCTATCTTTCTCTCGTTCTGATATTGTTCTCAAATTAAAAACACTTCATTGAGTTCGTTGGAACTCCTGTAAATTGTTGTGCTGCTTTTGTAGGAGATGAAATTCGTTCTATCTTGAGAAACGATTGCTGAACACCTCTAGCACATTTGAAGGCATCAAATTCGTTTTAAGGAAATAGTGTGAAGTCGGTAGTCTCGAATTAATTTTATGATCTTGTTGATCATATTGTTATGTTGTGTAAAATACATTAAAGTAATTTTGTTAGTGTTTGTATATTCAGATTGTTCGAAAGAGGAATTTATACTCCAGTACTAACAATCTTAAAACGAATTTGATTTATTTTTGTTTATTCTGTTTTTACCATTTCTTATGGATTATCTTCTGATTGCATTTCAGAAATGGCACTTTTTGTACTACACTTTTCAATATGATCGGAGAAAACTAGAGAAATTTAATGGGTCAGATTTTAAGTGTTGACAATAGAAAACGCCTTTTTATCCGACAACATTAAGTTTTGCCAAATTTCTTAAAGAAGATGCACCTTCATACACCAAGGAAGAAAGTAATGTTGAGAAATTGGTTGCGGTTGATGCTTGAAAGCACTCTGATTTTCTATACAGAAATTATATAATCAACGGACTGGACAATGCATTATATAATGTGTACTGCAATGCAAACATTTGAATTAACAAAGATGGTAAAAGTACAAAGGTTCGTATAAGAACCCATATTTTAATAGTTGGAGTATAGAATGACACTACGTATGAAAACACTTAGAATTTCAAAATGGGCAACTACTCTACCTCGTTAATTACCCCGATTCAAGTAATCATTTATTTAGGACCTCCCAGGGAGCAGGAACTGTCATTCTAATTCTTCTCGCGAATTTCATCCACGAACACAAAGTTTCTCGCAATATTTTGTCAATCAGTTTCAACATCCAATAAGAAACTAAAAATTCTTGAAATTGAACCACAAGAAGAATAACCCAGAATATTTACCAAGACACCCGCAGTGGGGAATACACGGATAGATGTAACAGTGGCCTTCCTCACAATTTAAGTCAAAAACAAATTTTAATTTCAATCATAAATTTCGTATGATACACAATCATGGTCTACTTATGTATCTATTGCCCATTTATATTATATTATAATTTTAGTAACTTATAATGAAACTCAAACAAGCACATATGCGACAAAGGCGCTTAAGAGTTAACATTATTTAGCCTCTATTTGGTTTTGTTAAAAATAAGTCTTTTAGTAGATTTTGATAAAAGTCGATTAAATGTGTCATTGAAAATTGATGAAGCAAAAATTGCATTTTTGGTCCTTTAACCTTTTTCAAAAAGTGCAACTGAATCCTGAATCTTCCATTTTTGGCAACGTAATCCCTAAGCTTTGGTTAAATATGCAACCGAACGATATTTGGATGATTTTCATCCAAAGCTTCATCATTTCAACCAAATGAACCAAGGGTTGAACTAACAGAGCTATGGATGAAAATTATTCAATGGCCTCTCGGTTGCCTTTTTAAACAAAGGGTATAAATTTCGCTGCAAAAAAAAATATATAAAATAAAAAAATGAAGATTCGAAATCAAATTGTACTTTTTGAAAAAAGTTAAGGACCCCCAATGCAATTACCCCTTTATATATTCATCACGCGTCACGATGACAATCTATTAAAAATTACACCTTGTGAATTAAATACATCATGGAAATTATCAATTAAAATTTGTAGAAATCGTCGTTGAAAAATAAAATTTGTACTGTAGTGGTGAATTTGTAAAGTAAACATCAATTATAAGGGCGATGAAAACACGAACAAACAAATGAACGAACGAATGTACGGGATTTTGGTGGTGGCCAGTTTTGATAGTCACATTCAATAAACTTGTTTGTATAAAATCTCTTTAGTAGTTGAGTGGAATATTGAACATGACAAAAATGTTTTATGTTCAAAACACGACGACAATTTTGAGTAATGAAATATTGACTAACAGGAAATGACTAATTTCTCATTTGCTATCATTGATCTGGCCTCTTGTCTCCGTCTCGAGAAAGTTCCTTAAATTAGGGCTCTGTTCAGCCCAAGAAATTTCCTGAAATTGGGTAATTATATGTTCTTTTTCATCGAGGGGATGCCATTAGCCATATGATTGGTTGGTTGGTTGGTTGGTTGGAGCTGTAATGCACAAATTTACGTGTGTCTCATCACGTATGCACTACTTTTTGCACGCACCTTCACTACGTGTATAGTTCTACATATACACGAAAGCTTGACCCTTCCAGCGAATCAGATTCCATTCTTTGTACCCTTTTCCATCTCTCTCTCTCTCTCTCTCTCTCATTATAGATATAATTTATACATGATTTGATTATCTTTATCGATCGGATTCTGGTTTGGATTGCATTAGTTATCATCCGATTCTTTAGGTGAGATATCCCTATTTATATTCCTTTTTTTTTTAATTGTTATCGTCGTTTACTATTTTTGATTTTGTATGTGTTATGATATTATAAACTGCAGTATTTTTATTTATGCTTTTTTCTTGATTTTTTTAAATTCAGGAATATTTTGAAGAGCATTGATGAAGTCAATTTGAAGTCAATTTGATAAACGGCTAATAAAAAACTACGCTTTCCTACAAAATTCGTTGATATTTTAAGAATATTAATCTTGGTTACCAAGGTTTGGTAATTATCTATTTGGGGTTTGATCAATCGCCGAAGTTCGTATAGGTTACTTGAGAATGAATCAGATGGTAGACTTGACATCACTGGATAATCATCATTTGGTTTTGGATTATTCTGCTTTGGAATTGAAAATTTTCAGTGATTTGATTGAATTTGGAGGGCTCTAGCATTTTCCCAATCCTTTCTTTCTCAGCTGTTTTATTTTTTTAAGTTATGGAGTATCTTCCAGTAGAGGTCATTGGGAACATATTATCAAGACTTGGGGCTGCCCGAGATGTTGTGATTGCATCTGCAACTTGCCGGAAATGGCAAGAAGCATGGAGGAATCATCTCCATACTCTCAAATTTAATTCTAATGATTGGTCTCTGTATCACGAGTTCTCCACTAGCAGACTTGAGATACTCATTACTCAAACGATATTCCAAATCAATGGACTGCAGTGCCTTACAATAATTTTGGATGATGTGGATGAATTCTCTGCTGCCCCGGTTATTGCTTGGCTCATGTACACGAGGGAAACCTTGCGCCAGCTGCATTATAATGTAAGGACAAACCCTAACATCAACATTCTTGAAAAATGTGGTAGGCAGAAGCTTGAAGTGTTGGCTTTGTCTCACAATACTATTACAGGGGTTGAACCTAGTTGTCAGAAATTTCCCTGCTTGAAATCTCTTTCCCTGAGCTATGTCAGCATATCAGCCTTAGATCTGAGTCTTCTTCTCACAGCCTGTCCCAAAGTTGAAGTCTTGACTCTTGTCAGTCTAGACATTGTTATGTCAGATCCACAGGCAACAATGGATTTGAGCAGTAACTCATTGAAGGATATTTATGTTGAAGCAATCAGCTTGGATAAGTTCATATTGGAGGCAGATGGCTTGGAGAAGTTGCACTTGAAAGATTGCACGCTTGAGTTTTTTGAGCTAGTCGGCAAGGGGATGTTAAGGTTCCTGAAGATAGATGATGTTAGTGTCATCCATCTTGATATTGGTGAGAGTTCTGAAAATCTCGAGGTTGTGGATGTGAGCAATTTCACGATCATGTGGGCAAAGTTTCATCATATGATCTCAAGATCATCAAAGTTGAGAAAGCTTAGGCTTTGGGGTGTTGTGTTTGATGATGAGGACGAGGTGGTTGATATAGAGACTATTTCTTCATGTTTCCCTTTATTAGGTCATCTATCCCTGAGTTATGATCTACGAGAAGCAGCAATCCAGTATGGATTGCAAGGCTCATTTGTTTTGAAGAATGTCATTGTGTTGGAACTTGGGTGGACAGTAATTAGCGAACTGTTCTCCCATTGGGTGTCTGGACTTCTAGAAAGGTGTCCACATCTCAGGAAGTTGGTCATCCATGGGGTTGTTTCAGAGACCAAAACCCATGAAGAATGTAATATGCTAGCCAACTTCACATCATGTATTGTAAGACTCATGAGGAAGTATCTACAAGTAGAGGTTCAGTTTGAATATGAATAGACATTGTACTGTGGATGCATCTACATGACCTTCGGTGGAGGTTCTTCGTATGTCTTTGGTGGTGTTGTCCTTCCCTGGTAAATTTTTGTCAGTTATACACCAATCATATTCTGTGTACGAATTCATCTTATGCTTGGACACCGTGATTATCTTATTCCTTTTTCGTGATAACTTTTAAAGTTTGCATGATGTTCTTGTTTCTGTTGGGTAGGATTATCAATCTACAATTTATGTTGTTTCTTATATTTTTCATGCTTCTCCTCCTATTTTGCTTTCTTTTACCACCACCACCTTCGACTTTTTTGCTTCTACACTACTGTTATTTGCAATATAGATGTATTCCGGTCAGTTGATAGGGTAGAGAAAAATAAAATATTACGTTTGACTGGACACATTAAATGGCTTAATTGTTTCTTGTATTGTTCATTACTTAAAACTTCCATTTAAATCTCAGATTTCGTCTATGGATTATAACTGTACCCTATGGACTTTAAGATGGGACAATTTATGGATGATTGGTGTCTTCACATCTCCAAAAACAATTCAAGAAAAATAATTTTGGTAATGTGAATATTAATCCTTTTCTGGGACTCTCAAAGGGAGGCAGCACTTGTTTTGTGCAGAGAGGGAGAAGACGCCTACATGCGCCATGTTAAAAGTTACTGGATATTGTTTGAAAATGAGTGAACGATTTTTCCATCTTTTCAGTAGAAATTCCTGAAATATATTGAAGATGAACTACACTGCCTTTGAGTGAACATAGAAGAACATCAAGGTGATCAATGAGTTTATGAGAATTTGTTATTCAATTTCTTCTTGTTGGACACAGAGTGACAGAGAGTTATCTGATAACATTTCCCTTTTTTTCTGACTTTGGGATGATATACATGATTATATGATTGATAGCTCTTTATGCATTAGTTGCACCTTGGTGCGCATTTGATTTCATATGAGACATACATACTTAAATATTTAATTTCAATATATCTCTCAATATAGGTGAGGTTTTTTTGTCAATTGCATTCTTAACTGAAGAAGACTAAACAGTGAAATGCAAAACTGATGGGAAAATGAGAGCATGGACAATAAATTGGAGGAAGTTATATGAATAGAGAAAGGGCATACCATGTGTGATCTTTGAAAATGTAAAATAGAATTCAAAAATTGTATGTTCAGAATCAAATGATATGAATGCCAAAAGGTTGAGACATTTATGCAATTGTTGTCAAGATGTTAAACTTGGTGTTGCTCAAGTAGTTGAGGTACTGTTCTCACGCTTGAAGGGCTTTATTAAATGTAAAGGACCTCAACTTATGTAGGACTTCTAGTTTTTTCCATCTATTGATTCAAGTAATTAGTCTTGGTGTCGTGGCTATCGTCTCAGGTCTATTTTCTCGACATGCTCCTTCTCATCTCTCTCTCACGCCGTGGATCGATCTATTGTCTAAAAGGTGGTTTCTCTAAAGGATTATTATATTAATCTCTGATACAAAAGGGTTGTTTCGCTAGTCTGACCTTTCATTATAATGTGTTTCAGCATTTGTGATAATGAACCAAATAGATTTAGGACTTATCAAGTTTCTTACAATTCTCTTGCCTACTCAACTTCATTACTTACAGACATTCCTTTTCTATTTTATCGAAAGTTCAACATCAAAGGAAGTTTCAGCAAGAGTTCTTGGAAACTTCAATAGTACTCTTGTTTCTTAACTACATAGAACAAGAAGCCTCTTGACAGTATGGCGATGAATCCAGTGGATTACTACCACATTCAGGACATTGATCAGAATCCACCACATCGAGGGTGACAGAAGAGGTGTAACAATACAACCGAAATCAAAGGAGTTAGTGATTTCTCGTGATTTAATCATCGAAATACTCTCCAAACTTCCTGCCAAGATTCTGTGCTAGTTCAGGTGCGTTTCAAAAGAATGAAACTTAATAACTCGGGATACGGAATTCGCTGCACAACACATCAAATGGTCAAAGCAGAACCGTTCTTACTGATCCAAAGATATGTTTCAGGTGAAAATGGAGAAGTGGGTAAAACTAAATCAACCATTGGACTGACCTCTGTAGACTTGGAGGGAAACATTACAGATAAATTCAAAGAAGATTTTGGTGGACTTGTTCGTACATTCATTTCTTGTGGTCGGCTTAGTATCTTGTGCTGCATGTACTCTCTTAATGTTCGTAACGTGATTCCATGAAGTTGTACGTGTCCCATATTGTTCTAATACTAAATCATTAAAAATATCAGGTTTGGATACCTTCTTAGTTCAAGTGAATACAAAATTGTTCATTTGTTTGATCAACACTTGGGCGCTGATGGGATTGTATGGGATATTAAGTTTATGCATTTAGAGATGGCGAGGTTGTAAGTGCTGGTTCTTGGATAAGAATAGGTGATTGTCTGTGGTGATAAGTACCCTCTATGCATGAATGGAATTATTTTTTGGTCACTTTCTTCTGGCTGGAACAATAAACGATTCTACCATTTGATATGGAGACAGAAGACGTGATTCTACAACTTAATGGTATCTACTGGAAGTAGCCTTTATTTACCATAGGATTTTCATCGGACATATCAATGAATGGACGTTGAAGGACAAGATTTGGGTAATGGAATTTATCATTAGTCCTTTTCCCTTGGTTCCAAGCTTTCTGATTTCTTCAGATAGTCGCACGGAGGAAATATTGATCCATACGGAGCAGAAAGGTCTCATTAGTTATGGCACCGGGAATCGGACTTCAAGAAGAATTAAACTGGATCAATGTTGTAATAAGCCATGCCTCTTACCATCAGATCCTTTTCCCTCTGCATATGACAAATTCCAGGTGACATTACTGGATCATTGTTGTAAATAATTTCACGGATTCCACAGTAAGATTGTGTTGTATTGCATGAAAATAAGTAGTAGATGTAGATGTTGGTTGACGATAAATTTTAGTGACACCAATTGAGAATTGAGAAAATAATCACTCAAGTTATCAGCACATATCTCGCGACAAGAAGCTCCCTCTCCCTTTTCAGAATATTAATGCTATTTGTTAGACATTATAAAAAAGTAGACCAAAATTAACAAATTCCATTGTGATTTCGAACTGTAATGATAGTCCAGTGGATGTAGCTATAAATTATAGATTCGAGTGGCACAAGAGAAGGTAGATCTAATTTGACTCTCTGAACTACGTGTTTATTTAGAAGAGTTTAAAAAATTGCTAAAGTCAAAATCGACAATGAAAATCTACATGTTACATTGAACCTATTATCCACAACTCATTTCGTGGATCCCACCACCCCTTTTTGTGGGTTTTCCTTTTTATCAAAACCAGCTTTTCAAGTCTCCCAAACAAGTCACACACCTAATAGTTGCTCTGTGTCTCCATGTTTGGCCTTCCTACAGCACATTGAAAACAAGATAGATACTGTTTACTGCTACTGGAGAGTCCCTTTAAAGCTTCCTCCAGAATTCAGCCAAATTTCAAATCCTAGCAGAAACCGAAAATGTACAATACTATTGCAACATACTGAATCACACAACATTACAGAAAGCCAAATGTTATTCCAACTATAACTAGAAGACTTGCTATATTAGACTCGATTATTGAAAACTACTTCATTTATCAAAAATAAGCAATGCAGAGTTTCTAGGTTGTTCCTCAAGCTTCCTTTCTTCAAAGAACAAGAAAATTGCATGACGCAGGCCTTCCCCCCATGTCTCAGCTTGTATCGAGTATTTAGTTTCTGATGCAGACATGACAGATTTGCTTCAATAATGGCAACTCAGGGTTCTTCTAAACGTCCTTAATTTCTCGTTAGCTTTGCGGGCCTTGGTATGGACCTGCGCTTTCATTCTTGCTTCCTCAAAGAACTGTGTACGAAGTTACAAAAGAACATAAAACGTTAATCAGAAATATGACTTCTGTAATAATTGTCAAAACTCAGAACTCGAGTTAGCACATGTCGACAGCATTTGCAAAATCTGGGTACTCTCACAGGATAGAGAATGTATAAGCTATTTTACGTTCAACCTTCTCATCTAAAGGCTTAAACTAATAGAGCGGAACGAATTTATTTATCTCGTAGCAGCAATTTAACCATACACAAAAAAGTAGATCTTTAAGATCATTTACCTGCTGTTTTCTTTTCCTCTCCAGCTCGGCCTGTTCAGAGCATAAAGGTTAATAGTGATTAACCGGGATCCAAAAGTAACCATATTATGTCCAATGAAACTAATCCAAGATGCATTAAAATGAAAATGCTTGTGGAATTGAGTTCAAATTAACTTTACAATATCAAAATAAGCCTACTCTGAAAATAGTTGAATACCAGAGCCATCTTTAGGTGCGTGTTCTCTTCTTTCAGCTGGTTCAATTCGGCTTCCAATTCAACAGTGTAAGCCTGCCAAAACAACATAAACATGAAATAGGAAATTGTGAAATGTCAACTACTAAGCCAATTATGGAAACCTTATCAACTGTGTCTAATACTTCCATATGTTAGAGAGCATAGCACGCTGAAGAAGATGAATACCTGCTTCCTTGCTCTAGATCGTGCAGCGGACTCACGATTTTTTATCATCCTTCGTTGTCGCCTCTCCACCACCTTCTCGACCGGACCATCTAAGATCCTCTTCCGACCTCCTCTCACACCACCCATATCCAATCCATACTGATTACCGCTGTCCACCTGATTTGTACACAATCCATCCGATGAAACCGGACTTACAGGTGAACCCATCCTGAGGCCCTGCACTTGCTCGTATCCTACTCCACTGCCATTTCCCATTCTCCCGCTGTAAACTACTGATGGTGGCTGTGCATAAGCAGGACCTGTTTTCATCTCCCCCGGGAAACCTGCCACCTCTCCAATGCTACTCTGTGGAAGCGCTGGATAAATTGCAACGTTAGCAACAGCAACAGCACCACCACCAACATTGCTCATAGGCCTAGCAGCAAAAGTTTGTCCAACTGTATGATTGTTGCTATTTGGGTAAATTCCATATGGCTGCTGCTGAGGTGGTGCAGGGCGCTGATCCTGTTCCCGTACAACCCCAGCTTTAACCAAGAAATCTTCTAATGTCATCTCTCCAAACATGGACTGTCGCTGAGTAGAATTGGGATTCTGAACATAATGCTCACTATTGTTCTGCTGTTGAGTCTTATGAATCTCTGACCACACTTCATCCACTGTTTTCCTGCACAAAGGCTCTGGAATAGTGAGAGAGCCTTGTCTCGATAAGCTGTGTTGCTTAGCTATGCCCTTATCTGTCGGATTATTACTTTCACGTAGGAAAGATTGTGCCGCATGTACACTGGTTCCAGTGTCCGAATGCGCATTTAGTAGCGCTTGATTTTCTTCGGCAGTCCATATGCTGTTGAGAAATTCATCCATATTCATAGATCCAAAGTTCTTGCCACTTTCACACAGAGTGTGTTGAAACTCATCGAGTGTGAGTGAGTATATAGACGATTGTCTGCATAGTGATGGAGATGGCTGGTTCTTCGACTGCTGTTCACTTGATTGCAATTGCGATTCCACCTCTCCTTGGGACATGATGTCAGAATATGCGGTGACCAATTTGAGTTTTCGGTAATCAGAAGTCTTCTATATATCTCCGTGATTAAGATTTCGCTGAAAACAAATTCAATTTTACATGGATTATATTCTGTCTCTGGTATCAAGAGTAGCTTAGCTACGCCAATCTATGATTCATGCATATAAATAGAAGTAAAAGAACAGAATCAAACCATAAGCTGGAAAAATTATAAATACGAAACAGCTCCTTATACTAAATTTTAATTTTACCAAGTCTTTTAACAAAAAAATTCAATTTTTTTTTTTTTTTTGTTTGAATGAATTCAAATGAAAATAAGAAGCTAGTAAACCAGTTAAAGTTCACACTTCCTCGGAAGATAAATTCTATTGAATAATATCAGCAAAAACTAAATAAAGTCATTCATAAGTCAGCGATATATCCCATCGGAGCATCCAAAATTTAAATTCCAGGTGCAAAAACAATTAATCAATTAGGCTTGATCGGAAAAGAGGGAACGAAAGTTCTCCTACACAACTTCTTTAAACAATTTTATTTTATTTTATTTTTATATAAAACTAGATCAACGATAATCTCCAAATCATCGGATAAACTTTGGCTTTTGATTCATACAAATCTGTCCAATTTTCAATTGTCTCAACCTCAAAATATGCAAGAGTTGGTCTGATTGTAATATATACATTCCAAATTTTATGATTTACCTAGAATTTATTCCATCGTGATAAACACTAATTCTTCGAGAAATACATAAATATAAATTAACCAAATTCGCCATTGATAATTTCAGACAATAATTCGAGAAATACACTATACAAAATACAAGAACAAAAACTTGGTTTAACTGTAACATGTAGAGAACAAAATGAATTAATCAACTTGTACAATAATGGTTGACAAAGTTTGTTGACAATGTTAGATGTGGCAAAATCTGGACAATTGATTTAAAAACAGCATTTGAATTTTTTTGAAATGGGTGAATGTGATGATGCCAAATCATGATGGTCAACAAACATTGTCAACTATCATTGTACATGTAGCATGATTGAAAAAAAAAAATACCTTATCCATTCACCAGAGCAGGTAACAAATCCTCAAAGCAAGCTGCAGACCAGACTCAGTACAGAAGAAAAGCAAAAGATATAGATAAAACTGATGAAGAACCCTAATACATTCACATGCAGATACACATATATAGAAAATTGAGAAGAAGAAGATGGGTTTTATTGCTAAACTCTTGACACAAATCTTGCAAATGTAATTCGGGCAGACGAAGTTCTTGTTTGGGATGGGGTCGGGGTAGGGTGGGGGTTAATGGTGGCCCCATGAGAGGTGCATAAAGTCAAAAAACCCAAAATTTAAGAAAAAAATTAGGCGCAGCCCATACTAACAAAAGAAAAGGTATAGAAGAATAATATTTGCATGGGGTTGACACATCATGGACTCGTGTCTTCACCATGGCTTCTAATGCAGGCCTCGGCTCTTCTCAGGTTTACACCTGTCCTCTGCTGCATTTCCATGCAGATAAAAACTCACGTGTGGGATCTATTCGAAAGGACCGGGCCTCACATGAAAGACAACTCGTTTGATGATGATTAAAATTAGATTTTCAATTGATTTTTATAGCAATTAATGAAATAAATTGTTGAAAAGTTGTGGGGTTCATAAAATATGTGATTAAAATTAATTATTAACTTTAATTAAAATTAAAATTTAGCCTTTATTTGTCATCCATTTTATCAAAC
>CAIGRN010187068.1:0-13671 GCA_903798345.1 Fraxinus anomala
TGGCATCTTTCACAGCGCCATTCAGGTTTCTAATTATTTCTCTCAATTATCTACACGTACTTGTAATTTCTTAAATGTATGGTTTTGTATTTGTCGTCTCTCTATTTTCTTGTTTCTTTTGGGTATTTTGTGAATTAGATCTTGGGTTCTAGTGTCGGTCTGGAGTTTTTTTTTTTCCCCAAAAAATGGTTCATTCCTGCATGAACTCCGTGCCTTACCTGTGAATTGCTTTCAATTTCGCAACTGAAGCTTGAATTGGAGGTCTCTCAAGTAGTGCACCTGTCTGCCATTCGCAGCATCTGGCATTCTAACTTTCTTTTTTTAATAATTGCAGATGACATTGTTGTTTAAATATGTCTTGTCCAGCTCCTTTGATCTTATTTATATCCACCTTTTTTTGGGGGAGGGGTTTGGAATACCTTAGCATAATTGGAGGAATGCTGCTCATGACTCGATGTTCCCCTTGATTTTAGCAATGAGATTTATTTATCAGTGAAGAAATGATATCTTTTCATTTGGTAGCATAATTGAGCTTATTGACATTTCCTGAGAAGGGTTTCATTTAATTCATTTTACTAAGTACAAAGGNTATTTATCAGTGAAGAAATGATATCTTTTCATTTGGTAGCATAATTGAGCTTATTGACATTTCCTGAGAAGGGTTTCATTTAATTCATTTTACTAAGTACAAAGGCAGACCATTAAAACAGCTTGCTTTATTATTTATTACCAACGACTGCATTTCTAGAGGATGACATCGGCTGTCTGGATTAAGGTTTATCAAAGGATTTGTTTTGATCACCTTACATATGGCAATGTGCACTGCCCATGATCAACCCAACCCACATGGGGCCCGAACAAAAAAGATAAAAAAGAAGACAGAGAAATGGATTTTAAAAAAAATACACACACACATGCACAAGACTGATTAAATTGAAGGTAGCAAAATGGAAAAGTACAAATAGTGGTTCTTACCTTGGAGCCTAAATGGGGGTATTGCCCATTGTTACTTTCTTTTTTATTATTTTCTTTTTTGGTGAGTGGTGTTGCTGATAATATGTAATCAATTCAAATACTGCTGTAATCTCCACTTCCAATATGGCCTGAGATTCATAGTTCTGCAAATGTCATTGCTTTGTTCATCTTGTATGTTAGCCTGCTATACTATAAATGTGTGTGTATCATGTTATGTTGGAACAAATTTAACTAAATTTGTAGTCGAGCACTTGTTTGTACCAGTTGTCTGAACATAGGGAAGGACTAGTCCTGCATATGTTTGTGTAGATTTATCAGTTTTCCAATATGTTTGGTTGCAATGTCTACAATTTGTAGAGAGCTGCATCTCATTAGGTGATCAGTTACGTTTCTTCTGGCATGAAATTGTGAATTTGAGAAGCTTTGCTATTAGAATCTCATTTGCTGGAAGTGCACGCAGTAGTATTCATTTTTCGATTTGCTTGTGTAATTTGATGAGGAACAGTCATTTTACACTCAAAAAGGGTTTCTATCCAAGATGTATAACTGAGATTTGACTTTTCTTTATAAATGCTCCCTTGCATTCAGCATTATGTAAGCTTGCATATTGTTTCTTTTATATGCCTTATCTAATTTGTCTCATGGATTTTAGATTATCTTCCTACTCTGTTGTGCCTTCTTGCAATTGGATGTGGTTTTTTAAGAAATATATGGAATATCTTGAATTTTAAATGTTAGGTGTAATAATGCTCTTATAATTAGATGATTTACACTTCTACAGATTTATGGAGATGATGAATGGTCCTTTGGGTACTGTGAACAAGGTAGTGGAGTTTTTAGCTGCCCATCGACTAAGAATCCAATGTATACATTCCGTGAAAGCATCAAACTTGGAGAAACTACCTTTTCTATCTTCAAGGTTAATCAGATCCTGAGGGAACTTAGTAGAGAGTGGCCTGGGCACTCTTATGATTTATTATCAAAAAATTGCAATCATTTCTGTGACGAGTTTTGTGAAAGACTGGGTGTGCCAAAGCTTCCTGGTAATTGCAATCTCGCTGTATCTTTCTCTGTACGCATGCACAACATATGCTTTACTATAAATATGTAGGCTGTTTGACCCCAAAAGTTTCTTCCTGCTCATATATAGCTTGCTTGGATATATGCAATATAAACACATTCGCCTTTAGTTGGACCAGTCCAAATATTGCCTTTTTGAACTTTGTACTCATTTCTGTTCTGGAGGCTCAATGATCGTGAGGCAGGGTTAGTAGTCATCTTTTGTAGCTTTGACAAGCTTGTTAAGTGGGAGTTTCAGTTTCTATTTAAGACACATTAAACCCATAGGACAATTTTATATTTATGTAGCTCACGGTCACACTTAGGATTACTCATGAGTGAATGCTATCAGTCTTTCACAAATATTTATTATTTGATAATTTATAGTAGGAGCAGAATATATTCTTTGCTAATGTCTGATGTTGCAGAGGCACAAATATTTATTTGTCTTTGATTGGAAGAAAAGTGAGGATACGTCTGTATGTATAAATTGCTAAGGAATCAAAGAAATTACGTGGTAAAGTAAAACTTAAGATTGCAATGATTCAGTTTTGGGAAGTAGCAAAACAGTAGGCTAAAAGCTTTTTGGTGCATGAAGTGTAGTTAGAGATGAGTAATAATATAGGGATTGATCTAATTTACGCAAGTTTAAAGGCTTATTGAGAGGTTGATGAGGGAATGCTCATGTTCAAAATTTTCTCGGTAAGGTCTGTAGGAGAAAATTGGTCGGACTTAAATATCCGAGACTTCCTGGTGAACTTGTTAAACTTGAAAAAGAATGATGATGGAAGTTAAAGAATTCTGTGGACCATTTCCAGGGTTAGAATTCATTGTGCCATCTCAATTAAGCCTTAAAAGTTCTGGGGAGAAATACGACTTTTTAATCTTTCTTGTTTGTGAAAACATTTTATCTATTTCTGAGCTCTAGTGACATCTTTAAGCAACTTTAGCATACACTCCAGATTAATACTGATTTTTTTACTTTTAATTCAACTTGTAGATCTTAACAAGCTTATAAATGTAATAAGACCTAAAATAAGAATTTCTAATTAGTATTTTGAATTTTATCATTGTGCCAAAATGATTTCTCCTTTTTTGGGCAAAAATAAAATATGAATGATGTTTCTATTACATCTGTTCAATGCTTCTTGAGCTAGATTCATTTAGCTCAGAATCAGATTGAGGTTAATTCAATGAATTTTGTGGTTAAGTGAATTGAATACCTAGTATGATTTGCTCTTGTAGAAGCATGACTAGAATTTTTAGAGCTAGTACTGGATATAAATGAAGTTGCTTGATGTATATGTGCGCATGCAAGAGGATAAGTTGCTGCAGACCTGGAGAAAGATTTAAAGTTGGAGTTTATATGTATATATATTTGATAATGTGCTGTAATTTTTTATTTTATTTTTACCATTTTAATTTTAGAATGGTCATGACATGGACAAATTTTTCGCTGTCAACTATGTGTGGTATTTTGTAACTTGCCATGTATATTATCTTCTTACGAGTTTCATGACAGGTTGGGTAAACAGGTTTGCACACGCTGGTGATGCTGCTGTGGAAATAGCAGAAAGCACAGCTTATCGAGTAAGGTTATAGTATTTATTTTTTTATACCACATTGTCCTTCAATTAAAATTAATCGGAACTTGTATGGTAATATCATTATTCCTGGCATAATCAACTGCCTTGCCCTCAACCCGATTAGGCAAAATGGATGGAAAAAAACAGAGTATAAGCAGCTGGACTTTGTAACATAATCAGTATTGAGCCTCTGTTTGACCCCCATTATTTGATGTTATAATTTTTGGAATAGTAGTTTATTGGAGAATGTGTGGTTGAAAAAAAAGGAATAGTTTTTGGTTTATATGTAATATTATTTTATTGGAGAATGTGGTGTTAAAAAGAAGAGTGAGAAAAATGTGTTATAAATTTAATGGGGGCCAAATGCGGGCTGAATCTTCTTCATATCCAACACTACAGTGTAAGTATTGTATACTAGGTGATCCAGGAAAATGGGTTGTAAATTTGTATGTAAACAGGCTGCTGTTCTTTAAAAATTTATACATAGTTGAGGGACTTCCCATCCCTCTCTATGCTAGAATTAAGCCTTAACACAATCCCACTGGGAGCAATATAAAGCAACCAGAAATCAGAAAAATGCTAAGCGTTACACAGATTTATAGTCTTTCATCCTCAACATAGAGCTACATCCACTCGCCATTGCACTTTTTCATTAAAATTGAGAACAAGAACTTCACAGTGGAGATGGAAGACATTTCCCTTTTTGTCTTTCTCAAACACAAGGACGACCATCTCATATTCCTTTATGTGGTGTAGGAAGCTAGGGCGACATAATACAAAGAGACGAATGCTTAATATAAATCCATGTAATAAAAAGTCGTTCTCCTTTTGTGTTTTTCCTAATAGTATAGGAGGTTTGGTTGATTTGTGGTCAAGGAGGCAAGTGAACGGTAATAATTAGGCTTTACACGATCCAACATGCTGCTCTTCTCCATTCTTCTTTTGTTTTTCCTATTAACTTGTTTGATTGATCTTAACTTTTTTTTTCCCAGTTTTGGTGTATCTGACCAATTCTGATGCTGTTGCAGTTTAAGCAAGCTAAAACTGAGATCGTAACTGCTAGCAAAGTGGCGTATCGGTTTCTTGCAGGAGTTGCTTCCAACAATTCAATTCTAAATGCAGAGTCCCCGAGCAACTCTAATAGAGGAGGATCACCTAGATTCCAAGCTACTTGGTTCAAGAACCTTATTTCTTCTGGTGCTAAACTGTCAAGTAGTTCGGAAATGGAAAATCGGGATGAAGAGAGTACACAGCAGCATCAACAACAGGATGAAGCACCGCTGAGGCAAAACTCACAACACGACATCTGATAATGTTATGGTCCCGATCATCCAGTGCACTAGCAGGGCATGATTTAGCTTATGCAATTTATTTGTTGTAGACGTGGAGTGGATTGGTGTAAAATGTTGAGTTCCCTTGTTACTGTGAGTTAGTCAACATTTGTTAAAAAAAATGCAGAATTAACATTTCAAAACATATCAGTGTTACAGTACTTGTTCTTGTTTTACATAACATTATGGTACATACTAATTTTTTCACATTTGGTTAAATGCGATTTATAAGGGTCTCAACATCAGACATTCTATTTGTTGCGTTTATAATAGAGAATGTGTTTCTTTCTTCAATCCGTTACAACTTTCTAAATGCCCTGAATGGATTTATTATATGCTTTACTTGTGTTCTCTTTGTCGAGTTCTTTTACTATAAACTATTAAATATTTTATTAATTCTCAAGTAACAAAAAAAACTATTTTGATTACATTATTAAAAAGAAGACTTGAGTTTTCCACGAAAACCCTTTCTGGAAAACATTGTCCATCCCTCTCCCAAATACGCCCTAAGGTTCCAATATGTACTTAGAAAAAAATAACCTCAAATAGTATTTTAAGTTCCAATTTTATAAATAGAGGTTAATTATTATTTTATTTTTTTTCAAAAATCAGGTATATACCCACTCCATTCGTTTAATACAACTGTTATTTTACGAGTTAATTAAATTACCAATCACTGACATTTAGCTTGGGTACTACTTGCCCACCCAAAAATAAAGGGTTTGGATCACTCGTTTCGGATTTAATTCCTTCTAAACATGTGTGGTCTCTATTGGTTGTTGAGGTTATGCTTGTGTAATCCTGAAACCTTGGGTCAGATTCTTCATTTTTCTTTCAGATTACTTATGGATGTGTATCCATTTCATCGTGGATGTTTGAAAAGGTGAGATTTAACTGCTTGGAACAACCAATTCCATGGTCTAGGAGATCCCTTAATGATGGAATCAAGATTGAAATTAATCATATAAACTTTTTCAATCAAATGTATTCTCCAGGCCTCATTGGAATTCTTGCACCTTAGTCAAGATGAAGTACGTTAGCCTACTTGCTAATTTGATATCATTTAGCATCTATTTGAGCGATATTATTTCTTTCATTTTCATTCTTCTACTTATTTTCAATCACACATTCTTCAATAAAATAATATTTTCCATCACATCAATAATGTTTCCTTCTTTTTCAACCACATATTCCCCATCACATAAAAAAAATGCATTCTTGACCCCAAAATGTGCTCCAAACAGGGGCTTAATGTGTTTTAACAAATATGTAAGCTTACAATCTTGGTTCACTTCGGATATCGCCAGGTGTTTCATTCGCCATCTCATCAAATTTAGCTAGCTCTTTACATTTTTCATTTCTGTTCTTAGAGATCATTCCATTTTGATTGACTTGCTACTATTTCGATGGCTTTATCTTATAGAATTTGACATGGTCCATGAGTGGAGCTCCGGCCATGTTATTAAGTAGCTTATTTAGTTCGTCCTATTGAATTATGTGATGTGCATCAGAAAGTTACTGTAGTTGAGCCTTGAGGTAGTCGAGTACATGTTGGTTTTAACAAGGGAATATCGTTCAAGTCAATAATACTTGAATGAAGGTAATGCGATTTTTATGTTGCCATCTAGTTTGGTCGTCTTTTGGTTCTGTGATTGAAAATAGAGCTAGCTCCTCCTGTATTTGTTCCAGTCAATTCTTGCAATTCTCTGAATGAACAATTCCCTGTGTAAGAACCATACAGGTGCTGCGTGGGTGAATTTTTTTTTCTCTAACTGTCCAATCACCCAACGCCACGTGTATTTAAAAAAAAAAAAATTGCGAAACTGTTCTGCATGCGTAGCATGATTCTCTCTGAATCCGTGCTTGGAATTCTCAAATGGTGTAAGATTAGTGATTTCATTTTCTTTGCACCTGGATTCCAACATTACTTCACATTCGTGCACTTGAGCATTACTTTTTTATCAATTGAATGCTGCTATCTATATACATTCTTGAATTTTGCACAATTTTCGCGTGGAATGCTCTTCTTCTCTATCAGGTTATTGATAAATAAATATGAAGATTTCCATTGCCCTCTACAAGATTCTTGTCAAGTCAAGCCAAGACTTCTGTTCATTTTATGCGTTTTTCAGGGGATTAAGGCCTACTGTCTTATTTGGGTCTGGTTGTTTGGCAAAATACACAACCGGAAAAAAAAATTTAGATTCTCTTCCCTTTTCTTGTGTACAATTATCAGTTCAAGAAATATCATTTATTAAGAGCACTTGAAAGGAAATAAAACAGAGAAACGACACTTTAACGACCAATTGCTCAAGAATTAGAGACAATATACACAAGACACAAATATATGCACATAGAAGCGTTCTCATCACGTTGAAAATCGTTTGTCCATACCAGATATAGATGCCGACTGACTCACCTAAGTGTAGTTTCACTATCATGTTTCATTTCCTTTTCAACCACCAAGTAGAAAAAATCAGTACAACCTGTGTATTTCATCTGGATATTCTTCAACATGTACATGAATATATATGTTTTACACGGCAAGATTGACCAGGGAAACAGGATCTCATATGATCCACAGGTATACAACTCTACATCGATCTGCATATTTTATATGCCAGTTACCAAGTTTGAAAGAATCACAATCATGAATCATACCGTTGCAAAGATGATAAAAACGCTGCAACCTGCATCTCTTCTATGTTGTTCTGAAATGGGTTGGCATTGGCATGCAAAGACGTTTAATATCTCCCTTAAATGGTGCCTTCATTTTATGAAGCTTGATCTCATATAGCTTAGGCCAAAGCTTTCCCGTCACTGTACACAACTGGTGTCTTTAGAACGAGCAGCAGAAAAATAGATTCCTTCAGGTATAAAATAAGAAGCAATACAAACATAATGGAACTTACCGAAAATACGGTTTCCTTTTTCGTCCCATGCTATGCCGTTCAAGACATTGATCCACTGAAAATTTGGGTTAAAAGAAAATTCTTAGGTTTATACAGGAAAAAATTATTCAAGTATGTACTACTCAGATAGGCAGTTTTTGTATACCATTTCACCAGCTGCGATCAACCCTTCCCTAATAGCACATTCGAATTGATTAGACAATTTTGTCCCAAGAAGAATAAGAAAATAAATGTGTGTGATGAAATCAAGCAAGTTGAGTAAAGAACCTCAACTCAGGAAGGAGAATCCATCCAATCACCACACCATCTTTACTTGATATTCTAGCAATGCAGTCGGTCTGCATATTGAGGGAAAACGGTTAATCCGAGCAAGGTTCAATATAGAAAATTAAATATCGGTCAAGGTAGCAAAATCAGGCAAGTGAACAGAATCTAGAATTATTGATAACTTCAATGAAGCGAAAAGATGCTAGTACCTGTTTTTATTGAAGCAAATGTACAATAAACCATACATCTACTTAGGAATATACAATCAACGAAGTGGCTTATATCATGCAATTTATTTGTAAGTACTGATAATTTTGTCCATTATGATCTTTTGACAATTATTTCTGATCTAAATAGCAAGCCCCACTAAAAAACAAAATAAGTTGGTAATCACCATCAAGAATGATATTATTAAAAGTAACCACATGATCCAAAAATAATGAAGCAGAAATTCAGTCTTCATACCTTCCAAACATTTGCCCATACTTCGCCGTTCACATACTCCAGTTCATTGAGGTTGTGAACCTCGTCTCCTTTATACTTGACAGTGTGTGCTTCAATGACTGTTGATTTGAGAGAAAACATACAAAAATGACAGACCGATTAAATGAAGATGCCAGAAGAGAAATGAATATTAGTAATGCAGTGAACAATGTATACTTGGAATAAAAAATCAGAATGCACATGCATGCACTCAAAAGAAGAAGACTATACATAATGATTGCACTCGCAGGTTTTCAGAGTCAATTAATTTTTAGTCATCCTGGAAGCAACTGCAAGAGTAGAGAATTCAAGTTCTCCACCCTCGGAGAGAGGGCGAGGGAAGGTACAATTGGCGTTGATGTCGTAATGGGCCTAAAGGCCAAATTGAGAAAGAACTAAAATTCTCTTCTAACTTTCATATAATGGAAACCTTTCAATGTTTGAGGGTTAATCTGATACAAGGTTGAAGTTCCATCACTTCCGAACATAACTTTCTCATCAGTAGCCAAACCCCATCCATCTTGCATTTGGTGAGTGAACTTCTTAAACTGTAGATGATGCAACAAAATATCAGAGATAAAGCCCAGCAACCAGTTACTCCAGAATCTATGCATCTTCATAAATCAAAGGATGGAAAAACTGATCAAATGGAATCAAAGACTATTCGATATAGCTTTTGGATAACCTAGGAACTTGGAAGTAAGGCTTCCCCAAGAAATACCATAGCATTAAGACAAGTCTTGTCAAAATTAATCATATGTACATCCAAGAATTAAAACCCATAATCCCTGCTAGAATCAGATTGATTCAATCGACAAACTAGTATTATAAGATTAACATACACTACAGAAAAAATTCTTCCACTTTAATCAAGATCTCACCATGGCATCTATCAAATATATCAGATAGCAAGGTACCCTATAGAACTTGAGGCAACCAATTGCACTAAGAATATGAACTCACCCTCTACAATTATAGACTACAATGCTGTCAATATTAACTCTTTCACTTGAAAACATGTAAGATTAAATATGACAAATAATTGAAAACTGATTTTTATACTATCATGACTGCACTTATGTTCCCAGATACATGCCAGGCAATACATTTAACTAGTCTTGCAGCTGCAGTTCAGAAACTTTCTGAGATCTAGAGCCATAAAAGTTAACGTACAAAAATCACCAAAGCAAGATTGGAAAGCACTCAGGGAACACATGTCAATCAAATCTAACAGTACTAAACTAGATTTTAGACTTTTGATTTCAAACAAGTTAATATCATCAGATTAAAATGGCACAAATATAGAAAGGATAATGTTCAAACAAGGAAAAGAGTGAAGCACAAACTTTGCTTAAGTTATTTCGGTCATATATGAAACCGGTTTTCTCCAACCAAGTAAGTTGAAACAACCTACAAAAGTACATGGGATTATAACATTAGAATTACGACTATTTAACTTTGACATAAAAGAATCAGTTGATTTAGAATTTTCAACTGATATAAATAAACTGATGCTTTGAAAAGTATATACACAACCACAGAACCCAAGAAAGACAGTTAAATCGTAAGTCTGGTCTGTTTTTCATAATAAATGATCAGTGAAACTGCTGATCCACAGATGCAGAACGTGACAATAACCTTTCGTGCTTTCCGACATATGTTTACAATTCATAACATATTAACTACAATATACAATATAAAGAGAAAATAAAATCTAAAACTGAAACAATTTTGCTCACAAACCTTTCACCGATAAGAGTTAAACCCTCTCCAAAGTAAGAATCAGACATTTTGTGAATAGCCTCAACCTGTAAACATAAAAGCAGTGAATTATGTATGTGTAGCCAGATCTGTGGGATTTTCTTTTCTGAAGCTTACATACAAACTACATTCAATAAGACAAATATTTTATGCCGACATCGAGTTTGATCTTGAAGAAATCCAAAGTAAAATTGAGATGCTGAAATCTAGAAATAGGTACCTTCCCTGTCCGAAGAGCGACTTTCCGAACGGATGACTGCAATTAGGGAGAGAAGAAAAACTTAAATGCACGACTTGTAGACAAACTTTCCATTCATGTGTAAGCAATAATATCCGCAAAATATATGCATCCAGAAAATGAAACGAGAAAAATCGTCTGGGGCGGTGAAGTAGCACCATATGATATGGAATCTTCCATGTATTTTAGGTTTCATCAAGAACATCCACAACATGAGACTAATCGGAAAGAATTAAATATACAACTTGAAGCAATATGTGAAAAAGAAAATAAGCACAAAGATGGGAACTGCTTTGATTCCACATATCTATATTTGTCAAGTCTCAACGGTGGATAAGATGCTAACTCACACGCCCATAAAGACCGGTTGATTCAAAGAGTGTATCGTTTTCTGCATACAATAGCCCCTGAAAGAAAATGGACACTGTTAATCTCTAAAGCAGAGCAACAACTTTCAGATTCAAAATAAATGGTTTACAACTCCTTGGAGAAGCTTTCGATTGAAACTAAATATAGAAGACCAGAGCATTAAACATGACTTTCATCTAATTCCACTTGAGCATGCAAACAAATTGGAAGCTATATCCAGGTGAATGAACTAAAGCCCATTAGGTTTGGATCATTTATCCGCTTTAATCAGAAAACTGATTATCAAAACTCTCAGTTGAATGTTTGCTACAACGAAAAAACTAATTAATTCCAGGTTAGTAATCACGAAGCTCAAAAGAACTGATTGCGTATTATGTTTTTTTTACCATTTTCCTAAATCCAACTCTCCAAATTTTCTTCATGCGGTCCAAACCGAATAAGGCTTAGAAATAACCATATGCAAATGACCTGTGCACATTACCCATATCAACATTCACGTAGAAAGAAGAAAAACAGACAATAAAATGCAATTGCATCAAAATATGCACATATTTACCAAATTAAACGTCATAATTAACGCCAAAAAAATAATCTTTTTACGGATCACAAAATCATTCAAGTACAAAAATGTAAAATGGACCTGAGTAAAGGCATTAGGATCGTGGGGGAACTCATTGACCACTTCGACAGCGTAAATTTGATCCGAGGAAGGTTTTGTTCCAAACACGCTCCGGATGTTAGACAAAATGCTTAGTACAACAAAAACGCACAAAATAGAAATAGCTGAAATAACCAAAGAGAACTTTCTCAGAGGAAACGACGGCATAGAACGCGCCATCGAATTGTGACTGGGTTTCGCTTCATCTCCTGCCAGGGTGAAAGATGACATATTTATATGATTAACATTCATATTTATGACTCATAATCATTGTCATTAGTTTGATAATTATTTTATATTAACATAAAAATAAAACATGCTCCTGCTTTGGGGAACTAGAAGTTGGCTCGTTTGACTTTTATCGATTGTTGTTCATATGAGTTCAAAAAAATTTATCCTGAGTTTCATGCTAGTATTTTTTTTTTTTCAGGAGCAGATGTACTCCGATTCGATTCAATTATAAAGAAAATCGAATTGAACCGAATATTAATATTATTGTGAAAATGAATCATTAAATCTATATCTAAGTAGGAAACTGAAATAGAATTGAGGTGTTCATCTCTGATCAAATTCACTTGCTTGTGTTAAGTTCTCAAATTCACCAATGTAAATGTAGTATAGCTATTCAAGTTCTTAAAATATAATTGTTTAATATCTAAATTCCATTGTCAATTCATTAAAAGGATTTGTATTGGTGCTAATGACTTGCATTTTTCAAGTGTAACTAAACGCGATAATTTACATAAAATACTTAACTATTGGCTTGAACTATTTCTTTTAAAATGTGTTCCAATGTCATTTCTATTTTCTTCATACTTTGAGGGACTCAAAATGTTAATTTGAAAAAAAGAAAGGAATCCAATCCTTTTATTAGTCTAAAATTATATCTAAGAAATTTAATGAATCATTTTCGTCTAAATTTATATCATAAAAAGAAAGTATAATGATTGGTGCATTGCACCCACCATCGTTAAAAATAAAAAGTAGAAATTTCGGGTTAAATCGAAATTTTTGGTTCTTGATATTAGAAATGGGGATCGGACCGAAATTAACCGATTATTGATTTTAATCCTCAAAATCGATTAGAAATTGAATAGAGCTAGATCGAATTGGGCGGGCGATCCCAATTCGATTCTAGTTCGATCCAATGGTTCTAATAGGTGTGAAGTTAAGTTGGGCTAATATGCATAATTTATTTTTGGGAAAATTTCATATCTAAAAGAATAAATATGGACAATTTCAAAATTAAGAAACCCGGCTTAAAACTTCAAAAATTATATATTAATTAAAATTTATTTGTGAAATTAGAAATATATTTTATTAATTAAATATATTAAAGCCACAATTTTATATTATTTGATCACAAATTATTTTTCGATCACGAATCAAAAATTTTACTCAATTTTATGCAATCACATGGTACAAATCCATCTGCAAGATTTTATGATAGATAGTGATTTCTTACTTGAAAAGAATGGACCTCATTATTTCTACACGATCTCATCTTATCCTTTATCTCCATTTCATGGCTAGCATTTAAAGTTTGCTTCAATTTATGTCGTGACATATTGTCAAATTATGAAAATATAAAAACACTTAAACCACGTGAAAAATACTATGAATCCGTTTGATAGGTAAAATTAAAAAAAAAAAAAAAATTTCATGTTAATTGAAAAATAAAACTCATCAAATCCATAAAAATTCGTTTTCTATAAAAATAAAGAAAATGCAACTTAAAGTGATTATAACTTGAAATTCAATTTTCATTTTTACTTTGCAATCAAACGATCAAAATAAAATTCGTTTTTTTTTAATGTAACATTTTTCACAAAAAATGTAACAATCAAATATGGCCTACCTGTAAAACTTATTGGGAACAATACATTTCTAAGGTATTTACTTTACACCATTTCAAAAATACAAAAACAAGTTTCAAATTTCACAAATCAGGTTTTTTAATTTTTTATTTATGAAGTAATGAATTATTAAATCAATTTATTATTAAATATTTAATTATAATATAATATAATTA